>OVBE01007762.1:0-18054 GCA_900406425.1 Iberis pinnata
AAAATGATGAAAAGAAAAGAAAAAAAAGCGCAGAAATGTGAAAACAGTAAAATAAAATAAAAAGAGAAAGAAAATCAGTAAGATAAGAAAAAGAAAAGAGAAATGAGAAAGGGAGAAAAAGGATCAGGACCGGAAGGTGATTGATGCTCTGTTTGGTATGTGCATATCAATAGAAGAGGTACTTGACTAAAATGATTGATATATCATAGGTGAGAATGCATATATTTGAACTTAATTGAATTTAAAGAGTTGGTTGATATGATTTGGTACTTGATTGATTTAGGATTTAGAGTAGGAAATAGGTTATCGGTTTAGTGGTGGTAAACAATTCATTCAAAGTAGTTTTCTGAGATTGGTGTCTTTTGAATTTTGAAACTATGCTTATGGTTGCTGAGATTTTGTGAGTTTTTGTGTGGTCCATTTCAAACATCTTCTCCGGATTAAAGCTTGCTCTACTTGAGGACAAACAAAGGTCTAAGACTGGAGGAGTTGATATTGCTCGGTTTTAATGCATAATAGTGGACATTTATGTCTGCTATTATACATTATTCCGAGTGTTTTCCTTACATATTTGGTACATTTTTGGGATTCTAGGTGTTCGGGTCGTGTTGGAGCAAAAAGGTGCATTTCATAGCATTTTAAAACAAATCAGAAGAATTGGCTAAATGCAGAAAGAAGTGATCAATTGTGCACTATGGAGATTGATCGAGCAACCAGTTTAGAGAAGTGCACGATCGGGCAACACTTGTGCCCGATCGAGAAACACTTGTGCGCGATTAGGAAACACTTGTGCCCGATCGGGCATTTTCTCGTGGGAAAATCCGAAGCAAGTGATCGATCGTGCATTCGAGAGAACGATCGTGCATTAGAGAGAACGATCAGGCACTATTTCAAAGTGCTCGATCGAGCACCAAAGGGATTGATCGAGCATTTCACCCGAGAAGAACATGAAAATTTCCAATTTTGCATCCAAGTCCTCAACTTATCCAATTTCCATATTTTTGCTATTTTTACTTTTTAGACTATAAAAGCCTTTGGCTTCGGTTTATTTTCTCTACGCTTTCTACAACTTTTGAGACATTTGCTGAGGGACAAGAATTCATTAACCTTGTATTTGGAGATGAGATTCTGAACCCTTTTATTATATCTATACTTATTTTAATTATGTGTTCTTCAAAGATATTGAATTGTTTATGTTTTGC
Organism: Iberis pinnata; assembly: GCA_900406425.1. Lineage (NCBI taxonomy): Eukaryota > Viridiplantae > Streptophyta > Magnoliopsida > Brassicales > Brassicaceae > Iberis > Iberis pinnata. The sequence continues at coordinate 1,203 of OVBE01007762.1, forward strand.
AATGTTTGAGTAGTTCACTAGTTAGATTTCAGATTTTCCCAGGTAATTCAAGATTGATTGTTAGGGTTATTCATAAAGAGATTGAATTTGTTATGTTATTAGTCTAGATTTATATTTAATGCATAACTTAACTTGATCACCTGGTTCTTGATAATAGATTGATATATACAAAGGAATTTGGTTTGGAAATCTGACCTAATCTAGATGAGTAAATGCCTTTGCTTGTGGAAGTATTTTCTTAGGGGTTTATGAACTTATCAAATTCGAACTGTAATGCATATATGAATTATCTAAATACGGCGAAAGTTTGTCTTTAGTAATTTAAATATAGGGATTAATACTTCAAAAGGAGATTAATCTGGTTTCTGTCTTTTGAGTTGAGAACTTTTTCAAACGAAAATCTCTGCATGATAACCTGACTTTTAAACCTGCCTACTTGTGGATTGCCTAATTTCTGACGTTTTTATATTATCTTTTACAACCGCATTTATTTTATCGTTTTGATTCGCTACAAATAACCTAATTATTCGAACTTAGCTTGATTTGAAGTTAAACTGAATTGTGTGTTGGTGTCAAAACCCACTCAGCAGGATTTTGCCTCAACTAGTATCGTCCCTCAAAAGTTGACTCAGTACGTATTAGGCGCAAAAAGAGTGACCGGACAAGCTACCCACCTGGTGTGATAAAAAGGAAGCCGAACACCTAGGACACAATCAGATTGGGATGGATACAAGCGCAGGCCGAGCAAGTGGTGACCGGGTCCAGGTGGTTCCGAATTGGTGGGGATTTACCGAGATATTAGAGGTAATAAACGAAGAAGATCAGAACAACCCTAGTTAAGTGGAGAGGGCTATAAAAGTAAGGAGAAGGAGAAGGAAAATATATCATTTTGGTCAATTTTCTAATCACTTTTTCGCGAGATTATTTGTAACCTAAATCACAAGTGTATTCATTTGATTCAAATCAATAAAATCTATTTCGATATCAGTTTGTGTTGCGTCTTTTTCCTAATTAGATAAGAACTATTGAATTCCTCATTAAGATCAAGTTGAAAAAATCATATTGTGGATTTTAGCATCCAAACATTGGCGCCGTCCCCAGTTTACCTCAGATATGTTCAAGGAATTTTGTGAAAAAATGGGAATAAACCTAAATTTCTCGACCCCATATTATCCACAAGCTAACGGCTAGGCCAAGGCCACAAACAAGACGATATTGGACGGCCTAAAGAAGAGACTGGACCCCAAAAAGGGGAGATGGGCCGAAGAGTTGGAAGGGATACTTTGGTCTTATCGAACAACACCCAGAAGGGGAACTAACGACTCACCGTTTGCTCTAGTATACGGTACTGAGGCAATAATATCGGCATAGACCGCTCCCAAGCCTCAGACGCGAGCTTGCACCGCATAACACAAACCAAAACGATCAAATGCTCATAGACATAGCCGACACCATTGACAAAAAGAGAGACCAGGCTACCATTAGGCTACAAAACTACCACAATGCCGCAACACGTTTCTACAACAAGAAAATCAAGCAATGAGGATTCACTGAGGGAGAGTTGTGTTACGGGAAGTTTTTCCCGCAAGGGCAGAGAAGAACGCAGGAAAGTTAGGAATAAAATGGGAAGGGCCATACAAGATATCCAAAATCATTAAACCATGAGTCTTTGAATTGGAAGACGCATATGGGAACGAGGAAGAACACCCTTGGAACACCCAACATTTAAAGAAATCCTTTTGTTGAGACTCAACAATTTGTACTTTGATCGTTTTTTTTATCTATGCATGTTGTAAATCCATTCCAGTGAACTACGACCAAGGATTGATCCCCACCTCAGGGGTACATAGGCAACTCTGTTTAGGGGGTTCAGCTAAACTTATTAAAAAAGATTATTACTATCCTTTTTCCAGTCTTTCCTTATAATTTTTTCTCAAAAAATGAGGGAGATGTATTCACCCTTTACACTCCGACCCAGCCCGTCCATCCCTCTCTTATAATTTTTTTTCTAAAAATAGGGGAGATATATTCCTCTTTTACACTCCGACCCAGCCCGTCCATCCCTCTCTTATAAATTTTCTCAAAAAATAGGGGAGATGTATTCGTCCTTTACACTCCAACCCAGCCCTTCCATCCCTCTCTTATAAATTTTTCTCTAAAAATGGGGGAGATGTATTCGTCCTTTACACTATGACCCAGCCCGCCCATCCCTCTCTTATAAATATTTCTCAAAAATGGGGTATATGTATTCGTCATTTACACTACGACCCAGCCCACCCATCCTTCTCTTATAAATTTTTCTCTAAAAATGGAGGAGATGTATTCGTCCTTTACACTCCGACCCAGCCCGTCCTGTCCTACCTTAAAAACAATTCTCAAAAAATGGGGGAGATGTGTTCGTCCTTTACACCCTGACTCAGCCCAAACCAATCGGGGGTTCCTGCAAAGATAACAGACCAGTTCCAAACGTGAAGATACCATCTCAAACCCAATCAGTGCAGCAGAACACCTGAGTAGATCCAACTCCCGAACAACAACCACAACAATTTTTGTCGTTCTCGGCAGTCTTATTTACCAATACTCCAACAAAATCGAGGGGAGAATGCTATATTGTACCTGCAAGGAGCCACCTAAACCTTCGAATTTTATTTCCCGATAAAAATATCTAAACCTTTAAATACCTCTCACTATAACACAATATTCAAAACGAAAAACAACTATCTAGACACACCACATTGTACGACCTGGCCAGTCATACAATACATAGCCTGAGAAATTCTCAGCAAGGTATAAGAGCTAAAGCCGAGCCCAGTCTCGCGACAATGCATTAAAACATGTGACAAAAATTCTTAACGATTGAAATGTTTACCTCTCATTTAAACATTCGATCTCTCGAATAAGTATGTCACTATATAACAACACACTTGATATCAAATGCATGCGGGTTTTTGCTAGGTAAGCACCTACGATACTACCTAAGCAGGTACGATAACACCTAGATGGAGGCCTAAAACTGTCTCAGCCCATAGTAAACATATGCAGACGACAAGCAAAACACAAACCCAAATATTCAAACAAATTAAGCCAACTTAAAGTTTTGGGTGACAGCCTCCCCAAGCAACCAAGTGAAAAAGAAATTAAACAGTTTGGGTAGAAGTTTCCCCAAGCACCATGTTCAAATTCGGATAAACTTCAAAGAAAACGAAAAGAGAAAAGATAGAAGACGCCCTAAGCGTTTAAGCTCTGTCTAGCCGCGTCATCATCATTCCCTTCCTTGCGATAGTAGCAACTTCCTTGATGGGACTGCGACCTCCACTGCCTTATCAAGCGCCCCACCTGCATCGACATCGACCTTCTCAGCATCCTCTCCACCAACTGTTCCCCCAGCTAGAATCTCGTTCTTCTCCGCTTAACGGCTTCCTCGGCTAGATCAAGGGTTGGAGGGTTTGTACCATAGGGGTTGAGAACTTCGATCAGATTGGCGTCAGAGGACTCACTCATATCAGACGCAGTGGGAGAGGCTACCCAATCCTTCTCCAGGTTTAACTCCTTGAAGTCCAGCATTGTCAGTTCCTCGTTGAACCCTATCAGATCTCCTTCCAAGTCCTTCTTTTCCGACTCTACGTGGTCTCCCCTTGGGTCAGGAGTTTGATCAGGTCGAGGTCACCCTTAATTTGCTCCACTTGCACCAATTTTCCCTGGTATACCCTTTCGTTTGAAACCTTCCCCTTATAGCTTGTTTTCTTCGTCCTTAACCTTCTGCATAACTTCGTCATCTACCTCCGCCAGAATAGTCGCCAACTCTTTGGCCATACTACCCACCTCATCCTTCAATTTTCTCTTGGCTTTATCGAAACGGCTCACCTCCTCGTTTAACCGTTCAATATCCCTCCTCTACATGCTTTCTAGCTCCGTAATCTCAGTTTATAGCTTTTCGTTTTTGTCAGTCAGCACTTCCACCCTCCTCACTTCAGCTTTCAACTCAGCAATGGCCTTATCAGCCCGAGTTGTCGCATCTGCAACTAGCTCAACCCCATAGTTCTTTTGCTAGAGCCGCAGTCTGAGAGAAACAAGATATAACTCGGTAAAAATAAAAAGCTAGGTGGAAGCATGAAATGGATAACAAAAGCATCCATACCTCGGCATGAGAACGAGCCACTCTGCATACTCCCTTTGCACTGTGAGCGAGTTGTGATCATACACCGTGGACCTGCCTAACCGGAGCTTGGATACCAGCTCGGCACAGAGATCATCATCCTCGATGATAGGAGACTGGTTCGGCCAAGTGAAGCTGAAAGAAAATATTCCATAGTCATGGGCTCCAACTGGGGATGACTCCTGCGTGCGAGCTCTTTTCTCTACCGGAGCATCAAGGTGGTGAGTAATGCGTCGAACTGGAGGAGGAAAATACACTTTTTATGGGAATTTACAGCCTTCTCCCTACGAGCATCACCGCGTGATGAGTCAGAGACCTCAGTGGGATCCACGTCCATCGGGGCCTGGTCCTTAGATGCCTTGACCTCCTGAGCAGTACTAGGGTCCACCGAGCTAGGGGCGCCCTGGGAACTTTTCAACTTGCGAGCTTCGCGATAAGGTGTAGGATTGATTCTTCATTGTGACAGATGGGCACATAGATGGAGTATCTGCAAGAAACCATGTAGCAAATTTCACACAACTTGGACAAATTAAAAGAGGATCCGACTTCAAATACTTACTTGAAGATGATTCAGAAAGCATTTCTAGCGGAAACCAATTGCGAGAGACTCTTTCCTCATAAAAAGTGCACCAGTTGTGCAGCTGGTTACTTCCGAGAATATGCCAATTCCTCAGGTACTCAGGAGAAAGATTCTCGATTTGAACCAAATGCGAAATTGGTAGACACCAAAAACCAAGGAAAAAGAGAAGGTCAGTCAACCAATTACACCAAAAAATCAACAGCCACAGAGAAACAAAATCAGAAGCAACAAGGTGATATTAATCAAAAATAATAATAACAAAAGAAACCCATGAGATAAGTCGAAGGTTTAAAGGCAGTTCACACCAATTTCTTTAGTCCACCAAGATTACAAGTTGTTGGGACCCTTAGTCCCAAAGGAAAAATAATTGGCTTCTAAGAAGAAGTAGAACCGGTGCCAGTCAGTTTCTTCTTGTGGGGTTTGACCAGTTGTAAGCTCATGATTGGGTTTGTTTGCAAGGTACAATAGATCACCCTTTGGTACCCTTTTGGAATATGTAGTCACTTTGAGCATTCACAATCCAGCTCAAACCCATTTTCCCTTATCTGGATCATCAAGAAGATCGCATGCTGAACTCTTTTAGGCATCAGCTGGCTCAAGGCCATCCCCTGACGATGAGCATATCGAACCAAAAATTTAGGGACAGGAAAGCGCAACCCACATGTCTTGAAGAAGATCTCATACACCGTGACAAAACCGGCAGGGGGTTATTAGGGAACTGATTAGTTTCAGGGATCAGGAACCTGATATCAGAAGGGGAGTCGAATTGCTCCCAAATCGTCCTCACATACGCAATGATTGACCGAGAGTCAGAGAAACTCATGATCCATGGAGCTGCAGCCACCCTGGACCTCATACCAAAAGCCATGGGAGTTCTGATGATGGTACTAGCTGTAGGATGTGACAAAGAACTCCTACTCCAAGAACGAAGTGCGAGTTGTTTTGACTTGGCAAGTAAGCCAAGGCGGAGGAGAGATTAAGAAGGAGAAGCAGAGATAAAATAAAATCCAAAGAAGATGAAAGTGAATTTGGGGAGAAAAATCGCAAACCCTAGCAGAAATTAAGAGAGATAAGATGTGAAGAGATTGTACCTTTTTGCTGCGTGAGGAAAGATGGAGAGTTGGCGGTTGAAAATGGAGTAGGGGAAACGGTTCCAAATAATTAAGGAGAGAGGAAAAGCATTAATAACTGCCTCAAAGAACGCAGAACCGCCTTTTGTACGCGTAATGATGATGAATTTGAATTTTAAAGTTCAAACGATATAATGCATGCAAGGAGGAACAACCGCCAGACTGTTGAGATTTCCTTAAATCAATTTTCCAAAAACCAACTTGACAAGTATTTAATTTTTGGATTAATAGAAATTATCCGACCTCGCAGGAGAAGTCATAAAATATATATAATAAATAAATTAAAACGATAAAAATGATGTGTACGCATGAAATGGCAATAACAATCAAAGGTCATCTTGGAGCTTGAAATCCTAATGGAAACTCACCAAACGATTTTCGAAGGTCATCCAATTCGCTAATCTCATAGGGAAACCATGGGGCTAATCTGTTGGCGTCAAAACCCACTCAGCAGAATTTTGCCTCAACTAGTATCGTCCCTCAAAAGTTGACTCAGAACGTATTAGGCGCAAAAGAGGTGACCGGATAAGCTACCCACCTGGGTGTGATAGAAAGGAAGTCGAACACCCAGGACGCAATTGGATTAGGAAGGATACAAGCGCAGGCCGAGCAAGTGGTGACCGGGTCCAGGTGGTTCCGAATTGGTGGGATTTGCCGAGATATTATGGGTAACAAACCGAGAAGATCGAAACAACCCTAGCTAAGTGGAGAGGACTATGAAAGTAAGAAGAAAGAGAAGGAAAAGGGATCGTTTTGGCCAATTTTCTAACTACTTTTCACGAGATTATTTGTAACCTAAATCACAAGTGTATTTATTTGATTCAAATCAATAAAATATATTTTGATATTAGTTTGTGTTGCGTATTTTTTCTTATTAGACACGAACTATTGAATTCCTCATTAAGATCAAGTTGACATAATCATATTGTGGATTTTAGCATCCAAAGTGTGCTTTTTGGTCTCTATGGATTCGACCATTTGCTTTGCTACATTTATCTGTTCTTTTCTGTATTAGTTTAGGATTAAATTCTTAACCTACCAATAACAGATCTAGACTAAGAACCTAACAAATTAAATCTATTATGTCAAACCCTAACTATCAAACATGGTTTTCCTGGGATAATCCCTAAAACTTAACAAGCTGACTACTCAGACATGACTAAGCAATCAACAATCATCATTAAAAAAGAACACATAAAAGAAATCGAATTATATTAAAAGCAAAAGACAGAGTTCAGAAATCTTCTCCAAATATAGGGTTGAAATATCTTCTCTCTGAAAAACCTCTGAATTCTCAAAGTAAATTTTAATGTGTAATGTGTTTTGTGTTCTTTCTAAAAAAACTCAGCCTAAGGCTTTTATAGTGAGCTAATAAAATAAGAAAAAACCTAATCTAATAAGAAAAACTCTTGGTAGGTCTTGAGGAAAAATGCGTCTATTTAATAATTTCTAAGCTGGTTCGAGTGATAGGATCGATCGATCCAAGTAAAAATCGATCGATCTGTCATTCTGCTTCTTCCAAGATCGATCGATCCAGGGTAAGATCGATTGATCTATTTTCCCGTAGGTTTCCAGGAGCTTTGGATCGATCGATCCATGCCTGGATCGATCGATCTCTCTTCATGTGATTGCTAAATCGATCTTTTTCACTTGGGTACGATCCATCCATCTTCATTTTGTCCATTTGCACCCGAAATCTTCTGAAAACCATCATTTTTCTCCAGAAAGTCTCAAACACCTAAAATCATAAAAACATACCAAACACTCAAATGAATAGTAAGTATGAATACCCACTATAAGGCATCAAAACTGAGTGATATCATGAACCATTTTCAATTGGCTGTAGCGGTTCATGCTCATAAACGCCTTCTATCATTCTTCTAGGATTGACTTGTGTTGCCGTTATCAAAGGATTGTTCCTAGATGAAATGTGTGGGTACCTAATGTAAGATATCTACACAATTGTTGAAGAAATATACGTTATACATAGAATAATATTTTATTGAATAAAGTAAATACGAAGATTGTACATGATCCACTTGTACAATAATAATGAAGGGATCATATTTCCAAAGTTTCCAACGTGAGTTTACCAAAGTTACACAAAATTTGTCTACTTTTACAACTCTACCATCAATTGGATCATACCAATCACACATGAAGCCAACACATTGCATGTTCAAACATCTCTGGGTATCAAACCTCTAATATCTCTTGAAGAATGTCGTAATATACAACATGTCAAGACGTTTTCCACCGTCGTCATGTCGACTTGCTCTACAGCTTTTTGTTGCCACATCTCTTGGAAAGTAATATTCTACAAAATTTTCGGCTTCTTCATTGATGCTCTATGCCACAATAGAACCCTTGACTTTACTAAGATTTTTGGTATTCTTCTTCAAGTGGAACATGTACCTCTCAAAGGGATACATCCACCAATAATGAACCGGTCCAACAGTGATGCTTCACGAGGAAGCTGAATAGTTAGATGTTCCATAACGTCAAAAAATGATGGTGAGAAAATCTTCTCCAAATTGCAAAAGATCATTGGTATATTCCTCTATAAAGTTGAAATACCATCCGCGGTAAGTATCCTTCGGCTAATGTCATGAAAAATGCCCCAACTGTTGTAGAAGAAAAATTTATATAAGTAATACAAAATTAAAACATATAAGTAAAGTGTAAAAAAATAACTTAAATAATACATGCAATGGCTTCATGGACATATTTCAGAAGGAGATACTCAAATGCAAATGGGAGAAGGCGTTGCATCACTACATGACAATCATAGCTCTTCATTCCAATGAACTTACCTTCTCCGATATCAACACAATTCCTTAAATTAGATGCGTATCCATCGGGGAATTTGACCCTATGAATAATCTAATCAAAGATCATCATTTGCATTCTTAGGTAATATAAATGCAGGAAATGGACAAATTCCATCATTCGTGTTGTGAAGTTGAGGACGAGAACAAATGTCCGCCAAGTCTAATCTAGATTTCAAATTGTCTTTTGTCTTCCCTTGGATGTTTAGCACGGTGCTCATAATATTTTCAAAGAAGTTCTTCTCACTATACATGACATCTAGAATATGTCTCAACAAATGGTTTTCCCAATAAGGCAGATCCCAAAATATGTTTTTCTTGTGCCAGTTATGATATTCTCCTGGAAACTCAACATTGGCGAGTCCCTTCCTACCAACATTAGCATCATTGGTCATTTTAACACCAAAATATCTCAGTTGAGTTAATAGATCAGTGTCATCTAATTCAGGTGATGGACTTGCACCACGTCTCTTCTTTGTGAATAACGTAGTAGGTCGGCGATGTGGATGAGTTGGGGGAAAAAATCGTCGATGACCATCAAAACAACATGTTTTTTTTTTTTATTCTTCAGCTGAAATGAATCGGTGTTGTTGTTACAATATGGAAATGCTAGCTTCCTATGTGTTGTTCATCCTGATAACATGTCATACGCTGGGAAATCGCTTATAGTCCACATAAGAACCGCCCGCATCTTAAAATTTTGTTGTAACGACATGTCATACACCTCTTTCCCATACTTCCATAATGTCTTAAAATCATATATCAATGGTTGTAAAAAGTACGTCAAGCGATTGTTTCGGATGATCTGGCCCAGGTACAAGAAAAGAGAGAAATAGAAACTCTCGGTTCAGACACAAAGATTGCGGTAAATTGTAAGGTGTCACGATGACTGGTTATAGAGAATATTGTCTACCATGCTTCTTGAAATGTATGAATCTATATATACTTAATCCTAGATAATAATTTCGTGTCTCACATGCAAAATCCGGATATATAGATTCAAAATGACACCAAGATTCTACATCAGAAGGATGTGTAATCTCTCCATCAAAGATATGCTCAGCATGCCATCTCATTGCTGAAACTGTTGTCTGAGATTGATACAACCTCTTCAACCTATATGTCAGTGGCAAATACCACATCCTCTTGTGAGACATTGAAACTCTACCGCATGTATCTTTATACATTGGGTTGCGACAATATCGACAATTTGTACGGTTTTCACCACGTCTCTAATAAATCATACAATTAGCGATGCACACGTCTATAACTTGATACGTCAATCTAAGCCATGAAACAAGTTTTTGTATCTCGTCATATGAACCCGGAGCAGTGTTATCCTCTAGCAAGATGTCCCTCACAAACTTGGCTATTGCGTCAACACAATCCTCAGCCAAATTATAGTTTTTCTTTATCCCCATGAACCTACTTGCAGATGATAAAAGGTGAATGACCATCTCTACATCCTCTATATAATGGTTTATTCGCTGCATCCAACATACCAAAAAAACTGTCGTGCTTTTAAATTTGATTCTTCATAAGAAACTTGCGTTGTCTCTATATTTTCTCTCTAAACTTCATTAACCATTTGAACCGTACCAACGCCAAAATCTTAATTCGTTCTAAGTTCTTCTATCCTATCGGCCAATGGTTTGCTACCTCTACTACTATCAACAATATCAGGTCTTTCTCCATGTAAATACCAAATCTTATAACTCAGCATAAAACCATTCACATAAAAGTAATTACATACTATATTTATTTTGATATGATAAGAATTCCAACATAAAGAATATGGACATGTTAACTTATGACTCTTTTGTGCCCGAGGTTGCCGACATGCTAATTCCATGAACTCCATAACACCATTTTCATATTCCTCGTTCAAAAGCTTTGTCTCTAGATTCATCCTTTCACCATCCATCCATGATCGAAAATAAGGAGGAGTAGACATTTTATAAGTATGTTTATGAAATTTGTGAAATAATGAGAGGAGATGTTCTGGTTTGTATATAATTTTTTTCTTACCGATTAATGACAGATTATTTAGTCAGTAAATAAAATATATCTGTTGGTAACGGCTAACAACAAAATATTTAAATCAGACAAATTTATTGACGACATACTGACGGATTAGTGACGTCAGTCTGACGGATTAATGACGTCAGTCTGACGGATTAGTGATATCAGTCTGACGGATTAGTGACGTCAGTACATTCTCGTCATTAATCCGTCAATAATACTGGCAGAAATTAACCCGTCAATAAATTCGTGACGACCAAGAAAACTGTCAGTTTTACCGTTACTATTACTGACGAATTTTTTCCCGTTAGAAATACCTATGTTTTCTTGTAGTGAATTCAAACAAAAAAATTTAGAACCTAATCAAAGTTTTTAAAAAATATAAATATGATCTATTTTTGGAACTAGAATAAACAAATCTGAATAAGACAAACTAAAACTGAACTGGACCGATATTATTTTAATCGTAGATAGATCTAATTTCTAATATCCGAATTATTTTAAAGCGGAAATATAGGAACCAAAACTAAACATGTTAAATGACTGTCTACCTCTAATGATGTTTTGGAATAATTTTTTTATAGTATTTATAGAACATTTTGAAAATAATTTGAAAATTGTATCGTTGAGAATTGCCCATATTTTTTAGGAACATAATTTGAAAATAAACAGGTTTAATTTTGTATTCTTACGCATGATTTTTTTATATATATATATATAATTATCATACTATTTAGCATATATGTAGACGAATTATTAATATTAAAACCACCGAAAACAGTAAATATAAAACTGAACTGCTTAAATATGTCTGTAGCATGATAGCTTCTATAATTAGACCATTCATTGGTACAATTAACTCTTTATTATTGCATGAATAAACATCTGCTGATCACGAATCATTTACACGTGATCATGAACCTACTACTCTGCATCATCACATAATTTTGTTGGAGCTCTAAACGTAAAATTAAAGTTTTTATCTGCTTTGAATACACAATTGTTAATTTATTATGTTCAAAAAATAGTTACGCATAGGGATATAATATACATATATATATATAAGGGCGGACCCACGATCAAAGGAAGTGGATCAACTGAACCACCCAAAATTTGTAAAATCGGTTCTTATTTATGCTTGTCTTCGATTTTCTACTGTGCTGATACTTACTTAATAACATTTTGCCGCATCATGTTCAAAGTTTTTGACTAATACGTATAAAGAATGTCTCAAATGTGTTCTATTATATAATAGATGGGCCCAAAACATTTTTTTTCCCACAATTTCTTATCTTTTAAAATGTTATTTGAGAATAAATATATGATATGAATAAACATAATTTACACTTTTCTTTTATTTAAATTTATTACATATTAAAATACACTATAAAAAATATTTTTTATTTGTTTGGATAAATGGCAATACGTTGTGAACATTAAAACTATAGATTAGTAAATTAATATTAAAGCTATGATATAAAAGTAAAATAAGTAGTTATTTATACAATTCAAAATACTATACATATTATTCATATCCAAAATTTAAAATGGATATTTATTATATTTCATACTTATTTGGTAAACTAATATTTATAATATTATAAATATAGTTTATATCTCTAACATAATTTTCTTTTGATATATCTATATGTATAATATAATTTTTATACTAAAAAATTATTTTTGAATGTAAAAAATATTTTTGGATCCACCATATATATATATATATATATTCTTAGAAAGACTATATTTACTCAAGTAATTACCGAAAGAAAGAAATGATCAAATTGTCGATAGTTATATAAAGGGAAAAAACCTTAAAAATACTCGAACTCTTTAATTTTTGCTCATTTAATACACGAATTTGTTTCGTTGCCATATTAATTCTCATACTTTCATTCATTGCCATTTTAAATCCCAAATAATTTAAAATCGTAATTTTCTCTAAATTCCGTTAGTCAACTGTTAGTCAACGTTATTGAAAAAAACCCAAATCACAAAAAAACAATTGAACAAGTAATTTTCTTCTTTTAATGTACTAATGAACGTAATTCTCATTACAATCACACATCATCGTCATCATCTTCTTCAACTCGTAACAGCAACAACAACAAAAATCAAATCTTTCCTTCGCTCTCTTCTCTCTTTGAAATATTTCAACAAACTGAGAATTTTTCTCACTACAATTGATTCGTTTTAAATTGTAGCCACTAACAGTTGACTAACGGAATTTAGAAAAAATTACAATTTTAAATTGTTTATGATTTAAAATGATAACGAATGAAAATATGAGAATTAATATGGCAACGAAACAAATTTGTGTATTAAATAGGCAAAAAGTAAGGAGTTCGAGTATTTTTAAGGTTTTTTCCCTTGTGCTTTTTCTCTATATCGTTATTAGTTCTTTATCTCAATTTTTTTTTTAAGAGAATATCATTAGATCATATTGGTACGGAGGAATTCACGTACGAATATGATGTGTATAATTTTAAGAGGAGAGAGCCAGCCAAACAGCTTGTCAAAATTCCACATGCCTTCGAATAAAAAGCTTTATTTATTATTCACACAATTATCCATTCCTTTAAGATTCCAATTAGGCTATAGTTATCTGTACCGCACGAGATCGATTTAGATTCATTTGAAGTTTGAACAGTCACGATCAACTCAGGATTAACCATAGGACGTTTAATCATGACATTGTGTTCGATTAGTCTGAGCTGAGCACCAGATTTAACATGCCCTATGTGTCATCGCCACGTGACCTATCTTAGTGTATAAAACAGCTAAGTAACACCTAATTTCATCGACTCCACGTGCCATGCTATACATAAAATAAAGATAACCAATGAAGTTGCCAAATCGATAACATAACTTTTCTTTAAGGAAAAAAGATTAATATCTAGCACAAATTAAATGCATGAAAAAGGTTAAAGTAAACCTTATTCATAAGATTTGGTGTTAACAAGTTAAATTTTAATAGTTGAGCCTTTATAGAGTGAGCGCAAAGCAAATACTATATATTTTTGAAGTATTTAAAATCAGTTGCGCTCTTTGCATATCATCAAATTTGTTATCTATATTTGTTACGTGTTATTCGGATATTTGGAAATCCGAATATCAGTTAACATCATAATATATGTTGGATATTAGATTTGTTCTTTAATAAAAGATTACATAGTCGAACATGTGAAATATTGAAGGAAATTTTATAATTTAATTAATAAAATGACAAACATTTAAGATAAAATTTAGTTTTAGTTTTCTTTAATAAAATATAGTAATAATAAATTTTATAAATAATAACTTTTTAACATTATACTAGTAGAATAGAATATATTATATATATTTATTTAACTATTTGATTAATAATAAAGCGTGTTAGAAAACTATATAAATATATATATATATATAACTGAACGAATTGGATATCTAGTTTATAAAATTTTAGTATTTGTTATTTGTTATTTGTTTTATTTTAAACAAATATTTATTTTTGATATTTGTTTAATTTTATAATCTGGCGGATAACTAAATTTTTTGGATTAAATTAAAATAAATAACATATTAGAGCCAATGTCATGTATATTTTGTCTAGCCCGACGACATCTATGCTCCAAATAAAGATGAATGTTACTGTTAAGTTGGACAATCTTTGTTTCGACAAGTGTCATAGTTTGAGTTGACCAGGGAGATTAGTGAACGACTAGTGGAGGGTGAAAGTGGGTCATGCGCGTGCCATTGTCTGATTATTCTCACCGAAGAAAAGTGTCTTACGGCATCTGAACCGTTAGATTTATTTGTGGGTCCCATGTAGTGCGCGGATTAGCATCTTTGAAAATAGCGGTCCATGTCAGCGCGCCTGTGGACAACAAACATCATTCGTTTTTATAAAACTATCATATCTATATGTCAATTACTTTTCTAACTATATCGGATAATGAGAATATAATATATGTTGGAGAAACAAATAATTCATATACTTTTTATTATCAAACAATTCATAAAATTACTCAAAACTCGGATTTAGATTCAATTACGTTCAATAATATTTTATAATTATCAGGCATTTTTTATTTTGATATTTTAAAACTAGGATTTTTAACTTTTTTTTGCCGCCGGTCATGGTGTAGTGCATCTAGTCTATAAACCCACTATAAGTTTATATTATTTTATATTGTAGAACAGGTGGTCATAGCGATGATGGCGTGTTTCTTTCTAAATGAAACACTCTAGTATGGTGTAGTGCATCTAGTCTACATTTTGTGAAATGCGAATTTGGTTATGTTTTATTTTTGGTTGTTACTATAATCGGTAAAATGGTTATCGGCGGAAGATTACAATTCTTCCTATGGGGTATTAGTGAAGCAAAGTAAAATACTCCATTTTATATAGAGCGTGCTTCTGTAGATTTTAGTTGTCAAAATATATATATATATATAAAGCGTGCTTCTCTTCAATGCATATTCAACGGTAATCTCTAAGAAATGTATCCATAACGTGTTGAGATTTTTATAAATCCATAGTCGTAATCTATATCACTTTTTGATGATTAAAAACATAAGCGAAAACGTATTTGATGAATCCATGCTTTAGGTTTTTGAATTAAGAAGGGATCTTCCAAAGAAAACCATCACTATAAAAAACATTTAAAAATCCGACCACCATGTTTGGTCGTAAATTTTTTTTTGTGGGAAATTTGGTCGGAAAATATAGCCGGAAATTGGTCGGAATTTGGTCGAAAAAAAGATAGTCGTAATTTGGTCAGAAATTTTTTTTGACTGAATTTCGACTATATTTTCTAAATTGGTCGGAAAAAATTTATGACCAATTTCCGAATAATTTTTTTAATTTTTTTTTAAAAATCAGAATAATCTTTAAAAAATAATAATATTTTAAAATCAAAATTTCAAAACATATGTATAATTTATGATCTAATTACATAATCTAATTCTAAATTTCTAAAATATAATTTTATAACCTATAACCTAATTTCATAACATAGATATTCTAATTACTTAAACTTACATAATCTAATAGCATAAACTTATATATTATTATTTGAAACCTAAAGAACAATTTGAAAAGATTTAGAGAAATTTTAGAAAGTTTTTGGTGTAATGAAGAAGTGAAACTTGATTTATATAGAAGAAATGGTTCGACCAAATTCCGACCCAACCAAAAAATTGGTCGAAAATTAATCAGAACATGTATTACATTTTCGGACTAATTTCCGAACAATGTTCTAGTTTAGTCGGAAATTAGTCGTAAAATTTAGAAAATTTGCAAAAAAATTCTGACTAATCCTTGGGTTAGTCAGAAATTGGTCGGACTTTTTTATTTTTCTAACGAACAGAAAAATAAAAATATAATTTTTTAAAAAATTAAAAAATTCCGACCAAATTTTGTCAAATTTTTGGATTAGTCGGAATTTGGTCGGAATTTTTTTTACAATTTTTAAAATTTTTAAAATTTCATTAATAATAAAGAGGGAAAATTAACAAAAAAATAGATAAAAAAAACTCTGACTAAATTCCGACCAATTCTTGAATTAGTGAAAAATTCTGACTAAATAACGACTAATATTATTTTCCAAAAAATTCTGACAAATTTCCGACTAATCGGACAATAGTTGTAAATTGGTCGAAATATCCTCAAAAAAATTTCTTACCACATTTATAGTCGGGAATGTTTATCATTTCTTGTAGTGCATATGTAACTTTAAATCTCAAGTAATGGGATGCAGAGAGTTTCTGTATTTTCGGCTAGGGTTGTCTTGGGGACCAAAACCTTCTATTTATAGAGAATCAATTTCTCGTTTGGTCCCTCATCAAACTAGAAATTGCCAAATGTATCCACAATTAATTATTTCATAACACTTATGCATCAAGTCTTTACTTTATTACGAAAGTGACCACATAATATTTGACTTATTAAATAATGACTCTAACACGTTATTATATACATGTGTGATCCTAAAATAGNCACGTTATTATATACATGTGTGATCCTAAAATAGATCTTACTATCTCCCACTGGGTTATATATGTATTCTGAAAAAGTGTTAGACCTTAGTGAGATTTATTGTCATTATTTTCAAGGCACAAACAATCTCGTCCATTAACTATATCAACTTAGG
>OVBE01007763.1:0-18053 GCA_900406425.1 Iberis pinnata
ATATGTGGGTGAGGTTCAAAGGAGTGGTATGTGGAGGAGGTTTAAAGAGGAGACATGCGAGTGATGTATGTGTAAGAGATATGTTGGGGAATCTTGGAAAGGTGAGAGAACACTTCTTTGGCATGAGGTGGGTAGTGGGCAAGTGGTGAAGTTTGTGAGAGGCTTGGCTCGATTTCAATCATGCTCAAAAGTGGCTCGATTGAACTTTTCTTGGCTTCAAGGTGCTTGAAAAAGCCTCGATCAAAGCCTTAAGAAGTGGCTCAGTCATTTTATCTCGATGGTGATGTAGCCCTAGGCTCGATCATACATTGAGGATGGTTCGAGCATGCGTTGAAGTCGGCTCAATCTCACCGCGAAGTGGCTCGATCATGTTTTGAAAACGGATCGATCCGAATGAAAGCGGCTCGATCATGGTCCGAGCATGGCTCGATCGTATCGAGCATGGCTAGACCATTCATCAAAACAAATGGCTCGATCATAGTTGTGCCATGGCTCGATCGGACCTTCTGATTTGGGTTGAACAGTTGATTAAAAACTTTGAGCTAGTCCATATCCCATTTTTCTTCTCATTTCAGAACACCCGAAATGTATCCCATAGGTACCTAAGACACCAAAACTAGATGAAAACTTAAATGCATTAAATCAAGTACTGGAATTAAAAATTATTAAAATTTAAATATATACAGAGATAGACATGGGACTTCCTCCCAAGTGAGCTTGTTTTAAGTTACTAAGCTTGACTTCCTGTTTTTAAGATTGATGACCCTGAGACGGCTCTCCAAAGAGAACCGAGGTCTTTTCCGAGAAAACTCTATTATCACCATTCCGATCAACCTTTTAGTTCAGCTTTGGTTTTTCATCAACTTTCACATCAAGTATGATGTCTTCACCAAATAGTACTTCTTTGATCATGAAGTTCTTGGAACATAGTGAATCCACATTTCCCAGATGATACATGAACTTTTTGTTATATACAAACACTTTGTCTCCATTTTTGATTTCTAAGCTTCGGGTATGAGGTTCCAAACATTCTTCAGAATTTGGAGCGTCTGAAGGTTGTTTCCGAAGTGGTACACGTTCAGATTGAGGGTTGAACTCATGATTCCTTTTCCTAGACCCTTCAGATTGTTTTTCAGCAGTTGACATTACCAATGTCCTTATTTCCTTTAACTCTGCAGAAACTCCTTTATCTGGTTCTTTAATAAGCTTGAAAGCTTCATGGTGCATTGCAGACTGTGTAGGATCCTTCCCCAGTTCGTCTTCAAATGCATCACTACTTGAGTACCCATACTTATTACTGTCCTCATTCAGTTCCCTGGTAGAGAATAGCTGACCTTGGATGGTGAGATTTTTTAGTTTTGCTCCTGATGTTGAAAATAATCTTTGGACCTCTTCCTACGTTCAGCTTAATGTGATCTTTCTTGACGTTGATTATAGTTCCAACTGTGGCTAAGAATGGTCATCCAAAGATCAATGGGTCCTTCAGTTCTTCATCCATCTCCAATACCATAAAGTCTATGAGTATTTTTGCATCTATGATCTTGATAGGTAAGTTTTCCAGGATGCCAATAGGATACCTAATTGACCTGCCTGCCAACAACAAAGTTATGTTGGAAGTTTTGAACTTGTCGAATCCCAGCTTCGTGGCAGTGGACACATGCATAAGGTTGATAGATGCTCCCAAATCACAGAGGCATTCCTCAAAGGTCAGGGGTCCTAGTGAGCATGGCAAGGTGAATGAACCAGGATCCTCTTGCTTCTTTGTTATCAAAGCATTGCACTCGTCAAATGGTTCCAGCACTTCCGGATATGTCTCTTCCTTCATAGGTTTCTCAAAGATGTCTGGGTATTTCTCCATGATCTCTTTCTTGAAACATGATGGGAATGGCAGTCTTGGGACATATGATGGTGGATCATAAGGTGTTGCAATCCTTTGAAGTAGGTGACTTATCAACAGGCTTGTTAACAGGAACATATTCTTCATGATCCAGAGGTGCAACTACGTTTGAACTCAAACCCCCCCCCCCCCCCCNCTGTCCTCATTGCAAATAGTAATGGAAATTGGATGAGGAATGTTAGTGGAATCCCCGAGATAGATTGCATTGACATGAGCATATTCCTTTGGGTTTTGGACAGACTTTCTCGGAAGTGGACCATTCGTAGAAGCGGAAGTGGATGCTGTTTTGCCTTCGAGAGTTGTGACCCTAGAGTTGAGAGTTTCAAGCTTCACATAGATGGAACCGAATGAAGTGTCCATCTTGTGTTGAATTTCACCAAATTTCTTTGATGTCTCCATGGCACTATTGGCTTGACCTTGAAGTAGTTGTTGTAACATAGCTTCGATGTTGAAAGGTTGAGCTTGAGGTTGGTTAGATGTGAAACCAGGAGGTGCACCATTAGGTTGATGTTGTGGTTGTTGAAAACCATTTTGTTGTTGCTGCTTCAGGAAGAAACCTCTGTCCTGATTATAGTTGATGATTGGTTGAGCGTTCTTATGTTGTTATTATGGATACACTTGGCCTCGTGGGTTAGCAACGTTGTCGTTTCTGTAAGAAAGACCAGGGTTGTTGGAGTAACTGATGAAACCTTTGTTATAACCACCTTGGTTGTGCACATAGCACATTTCCTCGTGCTGGTTAACCTCCCCAGCTTGAATCTGAAGTTGTTCATCATCAGTAATGAAGTGTACTTGATGTTGTTGACCCAGGAGAAGCATGTCCAATTTCTCATTCAGAGCCTTAATCTCCTTCTTTGTGCTATCATCAGAAGCATAACCACCTCAAGGTGTTTTGTCATAGTCTTCACTGTAGATCCCATCAGACTGGGCAAGTTTTTCCATAAGCTCCCATCCTTCATCCATACTTTTGTTGAGGAAGTTCACGTTGCTTGATGTATCAAGCAGCATCCTTATTTTAGGCAGAGCACCACGATAGAGGGTGCTGAGGAGTGACGTCTTGCTAAATCCGTGGTGGGGGCATTGCATGGTATAGTTCTTGAAGCGTTCCCATGCTTCAGAGAAGGTTTAAGTATTCCTTTGCGCGAAACCCGAGATATCATTCCTCAATCTAGCTTTTCTAGAAGTAGAGAAGAACTTTGCAAGGAATGCTTTCTTGCAGGCATCCCAGGTGGTGATGGAGTTCCTGGGAAGCGAATTTTCCCATTGTTGTGCCTTCTCCCCCAAAGAGAATGGGAAGAGGCGTAGCTTAAAAGCATCCTCGCTCACACCATTTATCTTTGTGAGGCTGCAGAAGCGGTAAAACTTGTCGAGGTGATTGAGTGAATCCTCCATAGGCAGACCATGGAACTTGTTCCCCTGCACCATTTTGATTAGACTATGCTTGATCTCGAAGTTGTTGTTTTGAACTACATGTGGATTAATTCCATGTCGGATGGTGTGAGTGTTGGGGTTGTCACCATCACCTAGTGTGCTAGTTATCTCGTTCAACATTGTCCGCCATTTGTACGTCCAACCATCTTAAGTGTTCCGCACGCTCTTTTCACATCTTGCCTGAGAGTATTCTTGTTCAAGAGCTCTGATATCTTCAACGATAGGAATTAAGTCTGTTAGTCCTCTGCTTCTCAGGTTCATACACTGTTATGCAAATACCTAAAAGAAAGCAAACAAAGATCAACAAAGTTAGTATGGTATTAAAAGAAGCTTAAAAGATCTGAAATCCAGAATGTAGCAAACAAACACCCAATTGGCAACAACGCCAAATTGATAGTAAGATTTTTCCTGGTTTTCCAATCCCTTACAACATTATCATGGTCATTGTAGTATGTAAGGTTGTCAATCCAAATGGGTGAGATACTAGAAGACTAGATGCAGTGAATGCTTCTAATTCAAGAAAATATGAAAGGGGGGGGGGGGTTTCTAACAGATCCTAAGTGAAAAGAGAATGCATAGAACTAAAAAGCGGAAACAGAAACTATCATGCATAAGAAACTAAAAAGGATAAAAGGTAAAAACAAAGAAAAAACAAAAAGGGTAAAGATGCAATCAAGTGTAAAGCAGCTCCTGAGGAAAAGGGTAATCGACTAAAGATCCATCCTGATCTACCTAAGTACCTAACATATCTCAATCAACGAGCTACTCCTAGACATTAGATTCATATGCAACCAAGTCCAATCCCTTGATGAATTGAATCATCTTAAGCAATCACTAGACTAACTCTCGTTAACGGTACACTACCTAGTAGGCATGAAGAACCAATCTACTATAGCCAATAAGCACCCTAAACATCAAATCCCTTAGGCTATGATGTGCAAATCTCTGAAATCACCATGATCAGGCATCCCATTGAACACTTTTCGGGTGCTGGAATGCCTAAAATCATATTTCAATTGGTGAAAAAGAAATCAGCATGAAGAACAATGAAACAGAAGGGATCTATATGCAAACAAACTTAGGTACTTAGGTAAGATCAGAACATCAACACTAGTCTACCCCATCCTCGGGAAGTTAAGGAAACTACTCACTACACATGGGTATGAAAGCAAGAAAACCAGAAATCATAACTTCAAAACCAAACATCATGATCAAAAGTGAAACGATGAAGAACAGCAAGAACTTAAACCCAGAAAATAAGAACAACAATGAAAAAGTAACAAATACATAAATAATGATCAAAGCTTAAACAGAAGATTAAAAGCTTAAAAACTTAGATCAATATGCACCAGATAGAACACAACCCTAAACTATGCATAAAAGTAGAAGAAAACATAAGATTAGCATAAAACTTAAAAAGATTCTGGGATTTGCAGCAAGAACACTAAGAACATCAAAAGGAAAAAGAGAGAAAAGGAAACCTAAACAAAAACCTAAAAGTGGTAACAAAAATAGAACTCTCTAAAAAAGAGGGGTTTTAGGGCTTATATAGTGTTTAGGAGAAGCCCTAAAACGCATAAAAGACAAAATAAAATCATTGGATTGGATCTTGGGTAAAGTCCATTCTGTATTCGAGTTGGTCGGGTCGAAGCATGTTTGGCTCGAGCTGAGAAATGCATGAGATCGAGCCGTGTAAACATTGTGCCGAGACGAAGGTTGGCTCGATCGCTGGATCGAGCAGAGAGATGTGTTGTGGTTGAGGCGTGGACGAGATGGCTCAATCGCTGGATCGAGCCAAAGATCGATGCGGCTTAGGCGGGCTCGATCCGCGATCGAGCCGAAGGTTGAAGTGGATCGAGCCGAATGGTTGAAGTGGATTGATCCGGGCTTGGAGAGTTGGCCGAGGTGGATCGATCCAGAATGTTGCATGGATCGAGCCAAAGTGTTGTGTGGATCGAATCGGACTTGGATTCGACTCGATGGGGAGATCGATCCGGGCCTTGTACTGGTTCCATTCTACATTTTCCGCTCGTCTTCTGAATTTTCACAAATCATCCTAAAAACTCCTGAAAGTCCTGAAAAATCTCTAAAATGCATGCAAATGAAAATGCTAATGCAAAAATCCCTAAAAATCACAAATTTCTAATCACAACTAAAAATATGATATATAAATACCTAAAGATCTAAAAAATGATGCTAAATGTCTTATAAAAACCATAAAAATGCTGAGACATCACTTATATCATCCAAAAACTCATAAGCATAATCTTTAAAAATAACAACGCCTACTCCTAACCAAAAGAAAATAACAAGAAATATATATATATATATATATATATATATATATATAGACAAACATTAATAGAAAAATACAAAACATATAAATTTAGATATTGAAATAACTTATGTTTCCTTTTAGAGATTAAAACAATTATACCCCTTTAAAAACTATAATTAAGTGAATGTTTATAAACAAATTAACTACAAATATAATAAAAAGTTGACTTCATTAGACTTCCTAAATTATATATACTCAAATTAGTTTTACCCTAACTTCGTAGCTCTTTAACACCTCCTAAATTTGTATACCACATTACCCGACTATCCAAATTTTTCGATCCCATCACTAAGTCATCCCTGTGATTAATAATTCACGCTTTGACATTACTAAAACGGCGATCACAAAACACGATTTGGATCACTTAATCTAAACCAAATCAGTTAATAACTTTATAACCAAACCCGATTTTTAATTAAACCCAACCCTAACAATAACATCTCTAATCTTGTTCCTCTTTCACATCCTATTCTTTGAAGTTCTAAAAAGATTCAACGATGAAGAAACGAGGATGCCAATTGTCAATTGCTATAAGTAATATAAAACAAATATCGTTTTCCATCACATATACTTGAGTGACTAAATATTCTCAGATATTTTACAGAGTAAATGTTTGTTATGCTACTAACCATGTTTAAGAAGTAGAAGTTGAAGATTAAGCAGAGGCAAGCTTTATAATATCAAACTTTTATTAATATAAACATTAATCATAAGTCTCAATCCAGTTTCACGTAGGAAATCAAGCATGGTTTTAATCAAGACGACACATCAAAGCCTTTGTTTCACGTTGCTAATGGAATTGCTTCTGCTACTGTGCCAGCTAACTTGATCAATGATTCAAAACCTTTATGGATGAGCCATTTGGTTCAATACTTTGCTTGTGAGGCCCCTCATATAGGAAATGTCCATGCTACTGTAAATCGTCTATGTAATCAGGATGGAAGTCATCAAAAATAGACGTCCAATTAATCAATAATGACACAGTTCTTTTCAACATTGCCTCATCGGATTTAAGAGTTCGTATCTGTCGTAAAAAGTACTGGCACATCTATGATATTCTACTTTTGGTTCAAGAGTGGTCCCATTCAAGAGCACTTCTCAAGCCTGATTTATCATTCATGCTCCTCTGGGTTGATTTCCATCATGATCTAGACTACCTTTTCTCTCATGCGGACTAAAGTTTTTTTGTTATATAACTGGTGTTGCACAGAACTTACACCCAAAAACAAAGATATGTCTCTGCCTCGACGTTGCTCGGGTATTGGTTGTCATCAATCTATATGAAAAACTTATCGAAACCATTCAACTCAAGGATGTGGACCAGACAATCAAAGTCACATACCCTTCGTTGCCATCTAAATGCTCTACTTGGAACACATGGGGACATAAAAGTGCTGATTGCAAAAAAATCCAAAGGCATCAATTGCATATGTCGATATCATCATTCATGGATCTGTTACAAAGGGAAACCATTCATCCTCTCTTGATGACGCACAACAACCTAACAATTCAGCAGCAACACAATCTTGATGCACCAAATCTTGATACTATCGTTGTTGTGCATTCTTCTCTTACAGGACTTGATGCACAGAATATTGAACAAGCTATAGTAGTGGATGCGGTGGAATCAACTGCCTGTCTATCGGCTTCCGTTGTAGTTCATCCCAATACGTCCGACAATGTTCATGTCTTTAACCGAGTTTTCTCTCGAGACAATTTCAGACTCAACTATTGTAGCGGACTCTGAGTCCCAAGATTTGACAACAAATTAGCCACTTTCTAGTTCTATTCAGCCCCTGCACTGAATTGAATCCGTACAAAAAGACCAGGTGGTTTTTGCTAATGCTGAGTGGTTTATGATCCACCCCGATCATAGTTTTTCGTCTCCGTCCAAGACCCATCAGGATCTTCCTCTGACTTTCACGGCCTCTCGGTTTCCTTTTCTTGCGGAAACAAAAAATGACGAAGAAAAGGAGGAGGGCTAGCTCTCGAAATCTGACACCACGTTGATACAAGGGACGCATGCTATAAGACGCTACAGCACCCGCACCAAAAGACGTTGCACTTCGATTGCTTCAGACCAGACATGGGCTGCTTATTTAGCGCTTCGCGAGTGTGAGGATCAAGCTTTGAATTCTCTGGAAAGCTCCAATCTTGCAGCCGAGGCTGTTGCTAGCTCTCATTGGAACCATCTTGCTAGGGCAGATGAGAACTTTTATCAGAAAAAATTGCGGATTACATGGTTTAGTCAGGGCGATCAAAACACGGGTTACTTCCACCGCGTTGCTAGTTCTCAAGCTTCAAGAAACATCATCAAGCGTTTAGTACTTCTCTCCACTGATATTATCACAGATTTGGTTTCTATTAGGGCATCTCCAAAGGAAATACCTCAAATTTTGGTACAACAAGAATGCACCTTAGAGAAGAACTAAGAACCAATGTTCATTAACAATCAAAGATTCTTACTCAATTGTATAGAGAGTACAAATCAATCTCCCTAAAACAGTATGAGCTTCGGTATTACAGAGAATTACAAGGAAAAACTAAGAAAATCTGAAAATGATTCAAGCTGTTCTTCAAAATATTCTTCTTCTCCTTTAATACTCTGTTTTCCTCTGTAAAATTCTGTTTTTGATCATTATAGTCATTACAACGACTAACAACTCATCCAAACTTCCCTAATAAATGCTTGACACGTGTCACTTCGATATACTATATCAAATCCTCCCTCATTGAAGAACCTTGTCCTCAAGGTTCCTTAAAATCTGGAAACCTCTGAAGTAAATCGAAGTACCATCCCCATGTAGCAGCATCAACACTCAAGTCATTCCACTTAACCAATACTTGAGTAGCTCTCTTGCCTTGACGTTGAACCATACGCCTCTCCAAAATGGCTTCAGGACTTTTCTGAACTGAATCATGATGATCTGAAGGTAAAGCTGTGGAAATGCCAAGAGGATTAACAGCATCTTTAAGTTGTGATACATGAAAAACAGGATGAATAGTTGAATGAGATGGTAGAGCCAATTTATATGCGACTGATCCACATCTATCAAGCACTTTATAAGGACCATAGTACTTTGGTGCAAGCTTCTGATTTGATCTAAACACCACTGAAGATTGCCTATAAGGCTACAATTTGACATACACCAAATCTCCAATAGAAAACACCCTCTCTGATCTGTGTGAATCCGCATATTGTTTCATCCTATGTTGAGCTCGAAGTAAATAGAACTTCAAAATCAGAATCATGTCCTCTCTCTCTTGCAATGTACGAGCCACATAAGGTACCTTTGATTCACCTGGTAAGTAAGGGATGTGATGAGGAGGAGGCTGACCAAAAACTACTTCATAAGGAGTAATTTGAGTTGATGAATGAAAACTGGTATTATACCAAAATTCTGCCAATGACAACCATTTCACCCACATTGAAGGCTTATCATTGTACATGCACCTCAAATAGGTTTCTAAACACCTATTAACCACCTCAGTTTGCCCATCACTTTTGAGGATGGTATGCACTTGAGTAATTGAGAGATGTACCTTGAAGAGTAAACAATTCTTTCCACAACTCACTCAAGAATACCGTGTCCTATCACTTACAATAGACCTTGGAAACCCATGGAGCTTGAAAACATGATCCAAATATTGTTGAGCAACAATGACTGTTGTGAAAGGATGAGCTAAAGCTATAAAGTGTGCAGCTTTGCTCAATCTATCTACAACACCAATATTACAGATTTCCCACTTGACAGAGGAAGGCCTTCTATAAAGTCCATTGATACATCTGTCCACACACCTTCAAGAATAGTTAAAGGTTGCAACAATCCAGGTGAAGCAGTTGTATTATACTTGCAACACTGACAAGTAGCACAACTTCGTATACAAGAGTGAATGTCCTTACTTAAACTTTTCCAATAAAACAATCCTTTCACTCTCTGCACAGTTGCATCCCTACCTGAATGACCACCTACACCAGAGCAGTGAAGCCACTTCAAAATATCATTTCTCAGCTGAACATCATTAGGCACAACTATTTTTGATTTCCTTCTTAGAACATTTTGTACAAATGTATAATGTTTCTTCCCCTGTGGTTTAACCTTGATTAAGGTGATGATATCCTTAATGATATTATCCACTTCATAACCATCTTGAATACGTTTCAATAGATCACATTCCAACACAGACATGGCCATGTGCAAAATGTCAGCCCCTTCCACTCTGGACAAAGCATCTGCACACTGATTATCTTTACCTTGTTTATACAGAATTTCATAATCAAATTCCAGAAGCTTAGGCAACCACTGCTGTTGAATTGGTGTGTTCAAACGTTTCTCTAACAGGTATTTAAGACTTCTTTGATCCGTCTTAATAACAAAATGACCTGTAAGAAGATAATGCCTCCATTTTTGTACTGCAAAAACCACAGCCATAAGTTCTTTTTCATATATTGATAGATGTAGTTGCCTGCCTTTCAAATGTCTACTAATGTAGGCCAATGGATGACCTTCTTGCATCAATACAGCCCCAATACCTTGTCCACAAGCATTAGTTTCCACTACAAATGTCTTATTAAATAGGGGAAGAGCCAACACAGGAGCTGTACACAAAGCCTTTTTTAAAGAATCAAAACTGTCTTGAGCATCTTCAGACCAAACAAAAGAATCTTTTTTTGTTAAATTTGTTAAAGGCCTGGCAATGGATCCATAGTTCTTCACAAAACGCCTATAGTAACCTGTTAAAACCAAGAAACCCCTCAAATTTTTAACATTTTTTGGTGTTGGCCATTCTGCAACAGCCTTTACCTTACTTGGATCTGTTGAAACACCAGCAGCTTCTATAAAATGCCCCAAATATTCCACTTTGGAGACTGCAAATGCACACTTGCTCCTCTTAGCAAAAAATTGATGATTTCTCATTAAAGAGAAAACCATATCCAAGTGTTTAGCATGATCAGACACAGAAGCACTGTAAATCAATATGTCATCAAAGAAAATTAAGACACATTTCCTTAACAGATCTTTGAATACAGTGTTCATCAAATATTGGAATGTTGCAGGAGCATTTGTGAGACCAAAAGGCATCACTAAGTACTCATAATGGCCATTGTGAGTTTTGAATGCAGTTTTATGGATATCATCTTTATCCATACGTACCTGATGGTAACCAGCCCTCAAATCAATCTTTGAATAGATACTAGATTCACCCAATTCATCCATTAAGTCTTCAATCAAAGGAATTGGAAACCTGTCTTTAACTGTTATGTTGTTTAAACCTCTGTAATCAACACATAATCTCCAAGTTTCATCTTTCTTTTTGACTAAAACCACTGGTGAAGCATAGGCACTACCACTTGCCTGAATAGTATCATTTGTCAACATTTCTTGAACTATTTTATCAATTTAATTTTTTTGATATACAGCATATCTGTATGGCCTTTGGTTTACAGGATCTGCTCCTTCAATAAGTTTGATTTTATGATTGTGGTTCTTCCTAAATGGAGGTAATGTAGTAGGCTATTCAAATATATCACCATACTTTTGTATCAGATTCTCAATCACAGAATACTTGACAGGTGCTAACTCAAAGTTATCCTGTGTCATTAATTCAGAATTATCTTGGCAGACTTGTAGAGCATAAATGGTTGCAGATAAGCCTCTTTCCTCTTGAATTTTATTAAATTTGATTGCCTTTAGTTCTCTGACTGAGCCTTGCTTAATACCATGTAAAACCACTCTGTGATTATCCATCTTAAAATGCATTTCCAACTTCATAAAATCCCAAGTGATAGGACCCAAAGTTTGTAACCATTGAACCCCTAATACCATGTCACAACCACCTAAAGGTAAAATCATACAATCAGC
This sequence comes from Iberis pinnata, assembly GCA_900406425.1. Lineage (NCBI taxonomy): Eukaryota > Viridiplantae > Streptophyta > Magnoliopsida > Brassicales > Brassicaceae > Iberis > Iberis pinnata. The sequence goes on from OVBE01007763.1 coordinate 11,531, forward strand.
TTTGAAAGTATGATTTTGGAAACTCCACTGAAATTTTTTTTATTAAGCCTTTTATTGCTAACTTTCCACCACCAGCTACAGATACTTGAGTTGAACCAGCTGAATCCACAACACGATTCAATTTAGCACTTATGCTTTGATCTATGAAATTGTGTGTAGATCCATAATCAATTAGGATGAACAAGACTCTTTTGCCATGATAACCTTTTACTCTCATAGTCATATAATAAGTAGTTCCAGCCATTGCATTAACAAATATTTTGGCAATTTCACCTTGTTCTGAAACTGAATCTTCATCATCACTTTCTCCTTTGGCTGGATCTGAATCAGTTTCCATCAAAGATAATTGTTTCTTTTTGTGAGTGAGATAGTGTTCAGGTGTGAATTTCTCATCACACTGGAAACAAAGACCTTTTGCCCTTCTGTCACTGATTTCTGCAGATGTCCAATTTCTTCTGTTAACTGCTGCAGGCTTTTCCTTATTATCAAACTTCACAGTGTTCTGGTAAGTGGATGAAACTTGTTTGTTAGGAGTCCAATTAGTATGATTAGCCTTCTTTGTTTGAGCTTTCTCATACAATCTTCCTAATAACAAACATTGTTTCACTGATTGAGGTTGGAACATCCTAAGATGCATTTGAGTATCTAGTCTCAGTCCTGCTAAGTAAGCACTCACCAAATAAGTTTCAGGTAAGTTTAATCTTGTTCTAATTAGTTCAAACTTTCCATGATATTCCACAATACCTTTAGTCTCCTGTAGTTGTTTTAATTCTGCAATTGGATCATCCAAAACTTCCTCAAATCTTTCTTTTAACCAAACAGTATAAGTAAATCAGTCCCTTGTAGCAATATGACCACTCTCAGATTGTACTAATGCCTGATGCCATGCCGCATCATCATCATCAAAATGAATTGATGCAATGTTAATTTTCATATAATCTGGAGTTCTATCAATCAAGAAGAATTGTTCCACTTTAAACAGCCAATCTTTTATTCTAACTCCGTTAAATCTCGGAAAATCCAACTTTGCTAGTCTAGTAATGGCTGAGTAATGAGAATTCGTACCATTTCGTTGATGATGGTAATGTTCATTCTGTGGATTGTAATTTGGAGCTGAATTACTCCCCATTCCTGTATTTTCACCGAAGATTTTGATTGCGGCAAATACTTCTGCATTATTTTGTTCCATTTTATCATCAACAGATGAAAATCATTTCTCCATGTTGTCATCAACAATTTCAAATTGTTTCACCATTTTATCATCAATGTTGTTGAACTTTTTCTCCAATTGTTGATCGGCAAGTGCGAATTGTTTCTCAATCTTCGCATCGAGTGTTGCTTGAATCTCTGAGACAGCTCTTGCTACAATTCGTTCCAGCTTCAAATCGATGTTATCATCTTGATCACGATTAGCATTCTCCTTTCTTGAAGCTTGCGATCGTATTTCCGCCATAACTGCACAATATCCAGAGGATCGTGAGATTCTGATACCTTTGGTACAACAAGAATGCACCTTAGAGAAGAACTAAGAACCAATGTTCATTAACAAACAAAGATTCTTACTCAATTGTATATAGAGTACAAATCAATCTCTCTAAAACAGTTGAGCTTCGGTATTACAGAGAATTACAAGGAAAAACTAAGAAAATCTGAAAATGATTCAAACTGTTCTTCAAAATCTTCTTCTTCTCCTTTAATACTCTGTTTTCCTCTGTAAAATTCTGTTTTTGATCGTTATAGTCGTTACAACGACTAACAACTCATTCAAACTTCCCCAATAAATGCTTGACACGTGTCACCTTCGATATACTATATCAAATTTGAGGTATCATGCGCTTCAAATTTGAGGTATCATATGTTTTTTGTCCAAAGACAATACTTCAAATATGAGGTAGCAAAAATGTGTATTTTGCAATATTCCCCATATCTTTATTCACCATTACATATAATTTTACAACTTAAAAGTAGATATAAAATAATCATCTTTAATTATTAAATACAATATTTATTAATAAGACATTACATAATTATTAGAAAATATAGCAATAACATCTCAAATAAAAAATTCAAATATCATACTATTAATTGCATTATTACCATAATGCTCTCATATACCGTAATTTTATTTGTTGCATTGTTCTCTTTTGTATTGTCTTATGTTTTTATTTTAAAGTAAAACATAAATTATATTAGCATTAATATAATTAAAATAAAACTTAAAATTATTATTTAAGAGTAATAAATAGATATAAGGACTAAAAGTGCAAAGAAAAGTTGATACCTCAAACTTTGAGGATTTGAAGTATCCTTTGGAATAGAGGATACCTCGAATTTTAGGATGTTGATACCGAGGTTGACACCTCCATCAAGGACCCGATCTAGAGATTCGACCTAGTACATCATGTTCAGGATACGGTGGCATGACCATGGGCCTTGACCTGAAATCATTAACTTGGGCCCAAGTAAGCCTAGCCCGATGTTATCGTTATGCAAGATAAGGCAAGCTCTGTAAAAGGCGGTTAATCAAGATTAATGAGAATCTTATTTAAAGGATATCTCATGTTATTAGGAGGAATATTATGTAAATAGATTTAACCTAATTCCCTATCATGTATCTATAAATAGGGAATTCAAATGTTAAATTTAGGGGTTGATTAATACACACATAAGATAATTCTCGAACTAATTTCATTATCTAAATTTATTGTATTGAATCTCTGGTTCAACAATTGGCGCCGTCTGTGGGGAAGCCTTTTTTCACAAATCAAAAAGATCACGTAAGTTGACCAGACATGGTGAATCATCCGATGATGAACTACAATCAGAATCAAAACGGCAGGGAGAATACGCTGGATCCCGAATACATCCAAGGGAAACCAAGACTAGACTCACAACCAAGACGAGACTCACAGCCAGGATGAGACTCACAACCAGGACGAGACTCACAATTAAGACGAGCACGGCAGGGAACGAGAGGTGCGAACCCCGGAGAAGGAGCAAAATACGAATCATCGCCAGGATGTGGAGCTAACCCTCTCGGTGGTAATGCACGCCCTCGAGCAACAAAGGGAAGAAAAAATCTGGCTCCAGCAGGAATATGCGGATCAAACTCAAGTGCGCAGCGATGTCACAACTGCTGGAACGCGACGACACTCCTTCAACCCGCCCTTGAGTAAACCGTCAACTGTTCGACGATATGCCACCAGATGACAATTAATGAGGGGGTTCCAGTCAAGGAATACAGAGGTGGAGAACCTAGACGATAACTCAGGCAGTCCACCAGGTTCGACGAATTGATTCGAATTCAAGCCCAGATCAGGGAAATCAACTCTCAAATGCACCGAGCGATCAGCTCGGCCCCCGAACTGGACCATGTGTTGGAAAAAGCGCAACGAACCCAGTTTAAGAGAAGAATAATAATTACAATGATAAGAGACAACAACAAGTTCAAGATTCCCACGTACGACGGGAGAGAAGACCCGCAAAAGCACTTAACTACATTCATCATAGCAACCGGCCGAGCCAACTTTGCGGTAGGAGAGAAAGACCTTGGGCTCTGTCAGCTATTCGTCGAAAACCTTAGCGGAGCAGCGCTTAGTTAGTTTTCCAATCTCCCGCCAAAATTTATCGGGAGTTTCCATCATTTTTCCGGGCCTTCTTTAACCATTACTCAATGTTCATCATGAAGAAAACTAGCACAGCCGATCTCTGTGGTCTATCCCAGGAACCTAAGGAATTACTGCGAACCTTCCTCGACATGTTCAAAAACATGTCCTCTCAAATAAACATCGACAAGAATCGGCCATCGTAGCGCTAAGGAAGTCACTCTGGTATGACTCGTGTTTCAAAGACGAACTACTTATAAATCAACCTCGGATCCTCGAAAATGCGCTCCACCGAGTAAGCTGATTTATCGAGGTGGTAAGCCTATTTATCGAGGTGAAAAAGAAAGAGCCATCATGGCAAAGAAACATCTCGGACAGAAGACAAAAGCATCTCACCCAAGGCAAAATGTGGATCACCCTGCCGAACCAAAACAACACTTCACCCAAAATTACTATTGCGACAGACCAAAAGGAGTTAACACAACAACCATGGAGATCGCAACAGCAAGGTCGTGCCAAAGTAAGGAAATCAGGAAAGCTACTGCGGATTTCACAAAACGAAAGGACATACCATAGAAGAGTGAAAGCACTTCCAAAAAATCCTCCTCCCCAATTCTGAATTGGAGAGATAGTAGCCAACATGATTGATGGTCAAAAACGAGGCCAAAGAAGAGGACAAGAAAAGGTGAACCATGCCCAGAATACCATCAGACAACCCATAGCAGACGATATGCCCTCCCCCCCCTCCCCGCAAGGCCAAAACCAGCAAGACAAATCTTATATTAAGGATGACGATGTGCGTGACAACGTGCTCCCGGGTCCTAGGAGAAGAATAAACGTTATAAAGGGAGGATGGAAACCGTGCAAAGATTCTATCAGATCAATTAAGGAACCAAGCTGCCGAGCTTCAGTCATAGCAAAGTTTACATCTGAGGTTGTTCTGAGAACACATTCGACCAGGCCACTGCGATTTACCGACAGCAATATCGACGGGTTGAGCACCCCCTACAATGATTTCTTAGTCATTGAGCTTGTCATCGCAAATACAAAAGTTTAAAGGATCCTCATCGATACATGAAGCTTGGTAGATATCATATTCAAGGATACGTTAACAAAGATGGAGATCAGCGACGACACCATTAAGACCGCGAGTCACCCACTTACAAGCTTTAGCGGTGATACAGTAAACACTATCAGGACGATCCGACTTCCGGTTCCAGCAGGGTCCCAAACGATATTCACCAAGTTCATGGTGATTGACAAGCACCCGACGTTCAACGCGATCATGGGAAACCTCTGGTTATACGTCATGAAAGCTGCAGTATAAACCTACGACCAGTGTGTCAAATTCCCAACCACTATCGAAACCCACATTATTCGGGAAAATAAAAGAGTCGCCCAAACTTGCTTCCTCACCGGGCATAAGCAGCAAGCAAAAACAGTCTTATAGCAACTACAACACCTAGGGGGCATCGAGGCAAAGACATTGGAAACCATCAGGAAAGGTCTCCCTAGATGTGAGCTTATCGATCAAGTCAGTATCGACGAACAACAACTAGACAGGACAATAGGCATTGGCTGCAACCTCGACCTCCACATACGCGAACAACTTATCACCTTCCTCAAGGGCTATACTTTGACGTTCGCATGGTCAATGAATGATATGAAGGGGATTGATCCCGCGATCACTTGTCATAAATTGAACGTAGATCCAACATTTAAGCCCATAAAACAAAAGCGGAGGAAAGTAGGACCATAACGCTCTCAAGCAGTGAATGATGAGGTCGAATGACTCCTAAAAGCAGGTTCAATCGCTAAGGTCAAATATCCTGAATGGTTAGCTAACCCGTGGTTATCAAAAAGAAAAACGAAAAATGTCGAGTATGCATCAACTTCACCAATCTCAACAAAGCTTGTCCAAAAGACTGTATCCCATTACCGCACATTGACCCCTTCGTGGAAGCAACTGCAGGAAACCTGCTCTCCTTCATGGACGCCTTCTCAGGATACAATCAGATAATGATGCACCACAACAATAGAGAAAATATTTTGTTTATCGTAGATCGCGGTAGGTATTCCTACAAGTTCATGCTATTTGGACTCAAGAATGCAGGGGCAACCGACCAACGGTTGGTAAATCGCATGTTCGCAAACCACATCGCCCAATCGATGAAAGTTTATATAGATGACATGTGTGTGACATCTCTATTCGCTGAAGACCACATTCAATATCTGCAGGATTGCTTTGGGATACTCAATAAGTACAACATGAAGCTCTATCCATCAAAATGCATGTTCGAGGTCACATCAGGTGTGTTCCTTGGCTATGTGGTCACTAAGCGAGGTACCGAGGAAAATTTAATACAAATAATAGCTCTCATCGATTTACCTTCTCCCGAAACTCCCAAAGAAGTCCAACGCCTCAACGGCAACACCGCCGCATTCAATCGATTCATTTCTCGCTCAACCGATCGTTACCTACCTTTCTACCAGTCGTTCAAAGGAAATAGAAGATTCGAGTGGGATAGCGAGTGTGAAAAAGTGTTCCAGTAGCTGAAATTATCTCTTGCAACCACCCATCTTAGCTAAGCCAGACAAAGGGGAAACGCTCCTCCTTTACATCTCGGTGTCCTCGGTCGCGGTTAGCGGCGTCCTTGTCAAGGAAGATCACGGTGAGAAACACTAGTTATTCTACATTAGTAAAACACTTACAGGAGCGGAACAAAATTATTTAATCATGGAAAAACTCGTGTTTGCAGTTGTCACCACCACGCGAAAGCTACGTCCATACTTCCAATCTCATCCAATCGTCGTCCTGATAACTTACCACATCCCAACCATCCTACATGATAGGATGTCCATTGATGAAAGAACACTCCTTGAGGACTTGATGGACGAAATGGTTGGTGGTTGAAGGT
>OVBE01007764.1:0-18053 GCA_900406425.1 Iberis pinnata
TTCTTTAGTGCTCTCATTGTTAACATTGTCATTCTGTTCAGTACTCTGATCATTTTCGTCATGGTCATTCTGTTGAGTACTCTGATTATTTTCTTCTTCAAGAGGTTGTTTCTCGGACACTTCTATCTCATCTTCACCCTGATCATGCTCAACAAAACCATCATCATTTTCATTAACTTTATCCTCGTCTTCAAGTGGTCTTACATTCTCATNTTAACAATAACCTCCTCATTTGTTTCAGAATTCCTTTTCTTCTTTGTTTGGATCTCATCATTGCTAGCCTATTTAAATCCATTTTGATCCCTGTTAACATGTTCTTCTTTTTCAGTACTACTTCTTTTCTTACTTCCTCTGGCTACATTTTTACCCAATTTTAATGGAGGTTCTGTAGGCTCTAAGCCTTGGTTACGTTTACTATGACGGGTCCCATTAGAGTCTCCTCTCATCTTTACTGGCATATATTTTAGTCTAACGAATTCAAACAATCTGTATATCGATGATACCTCAAAATCATAATTCACTAAAAGCTGAAGTATATGAGGAAGTCAGGAAGATACCTTTTCGATTAAACAATGGAGCTTCGAATTGGTGAGATGAACAGTTTGTCCCGAAGTAATGAAGAAATTTAGAGAGAAATAATAAAGTCGAATTGATTACGCTGAAAAAGTTAGGTGATTTTGTAAATACCATAGCGTTTTTTTTGTATTATCTGCAATAGTAAGTGACGAAACTTACCAAAATTTACTCGCCTACGTATTTTTAATTTCCCGGGAATGTAACAATAGCGTCCAAAAAAATGAAAAGCTATGGATAAAACCCGTGTCTATTTACAATAGCAGTAACACAAAAAACGCTATCCTGGTACGCTATTAATAGTCATATTTCTTGTAGTGACCCTATAAACCATCTAGGAAAATCCTAGAGGAGCCCGCCGCCGACTAGTTGCGGCTGCGCCGGAAAATCCCTTCGACGGTCCGAAACGGCGCAGAAGACGCCATCCACGCGAGGTTTCGAAATCAGGTAGGAGGAGGATGATGGTCTGATGATGCCACGACGAGATTCCAGATCAGAGTATAGGTTTTCGGCAGAAGACTAGGGGCGACTCCCTCCAACTTCGGACTTTGTTTAACACCGGCGACCTGCAGATCTGGCCCCCGCAACTCGGCGAGCCACCGGCATCTCACTCTCCTCCGTCGAAAGGAACCGAGCTTCTCCCTTGAGGTTCTTCGTCTAAGATCTCTCCGACCCCCAAGCAACACCGCCACGGCAGATCTGGCCGGATCTGCTGTCGGTGTACTACTACCATCGTCGATCTCTACCTCGGTGAACCGAGAAAGAAGAAACAGAAGCAAAACAGAGAAGAAAGAGGGTGATTGATGCAGAGAAGGCGAGACTCACTGGGTCTGGAGTTCTGCGGTGAGCCCTCGGGACTGCGGTGCACGAGCGTCGTTCTAAGCACAAGACCAGTGGTGGCCTTCGTACGTCTCGCCGCCCAGTCTTCTCTCGGATGCCGGCAAAAGAGAGAGAGAAGAGAGAGCAGCAAAGAGAGAGAGAAAGTCTCCGGTTTTCTTCAAGTTCACTTTCCTTGGGGAGACAACCTTTCTATAGGTTTCTACAAAGAAGATGGATTTTGAACAACCTCGGACTTTCCCTTCTCCTTTACTTCCTCGGTGGCTTTCCTTTCCTCCTATGGGGAATGGTAATAACTTCGTTCCTTCTATATCAATTTATATAAATTACAATCCATCAATCTTTGATTTTTATAATTTGTGGCAGGGAGTTAGAAATGTATTCGTGCTCCATTCCACATTTCTTATGACCGCAGCTTCGTATACATGGGGAACACAGCCTTGGAAAACCGGTGATCTCTCTAAGAACAATTGGTATATAAATATAAATATAAATTTGATATGATAGTTTTAGTTTTTTTTTTTTTTTTTTTGGTAGTGATATTTCAACATAAATTAATGTTGCAAAACAATTGGAAGTGGCTGGAGATAGTAACACTAGGAGAGAGCTGGCACAATAACCATCATGCGTTCGAGTTCTCAGCAAGACATGGACTGGAGTGGTGGCAAATCGACATTACTTGGTATATCGTTCGATTTCTCCAAGCTCTTGGATTGGCAACAAATGTTAAGTTAGTAGTTAGTCACGGAAGCTCACAAACACAACTTGACTTGTGATAGATGAATGTCTTATAAGTAATTTATATGGCCAAATAATAAGTGAATGGAAGAAGTGGGTGTGAGGAAATACCATGTATTCTCTCTGTTATCTATGTGTTACATACTTAACTGCTGGTTGTTTTTTTCTTTTTCCATTTTATACAACATAATATTAAGCTTTATTGTGTGAGTTTATAAAATTTTTCCGAGATACAAAAGCATGAAACCCAAAGCTAAACATGCAGACTTATTTATACTCATAAGTCTTTACTCACAAATTTTAACTAACAAAACAGAGTCTAACTAACACTTAAGAGTATCTTCAATACTAAGAACCTTTTTAAGTTAAGAACTTTTTTTTAACATTAATTAGAATTATATGGTTCTATGGTAGAACCATTGAGGTTTTTAAAAATAAAAATATTATTCTCAAAATTATAATATTTGAAATAAAATTTAGTTTTTTGTTTAATTTTTAAATATTTTATATTTATAAAGCTTACAAATTATTGCATTACATAAAATTTTTAAACAAACATGACATAAATGCATATTGAAACTAGAAGTACTAATTATAAACGGGAAAAACAATTAGTTGTAATCTTGATTTGTGCCAAAATTTTACAATATATTCTCAACCAAATCAGCTTTTAATTGTTGATGTATTATTTGATCAGGAACTCAACGTCGAAATTTGAAGGCATATCTGTAAACTGAAGCTTCTTCTTGTTTCCCCATTTTTGTAAATCTCCTTAAGTTCTCGATCACACTCACGGTTCAATCAACCTCTCTTTTCACTCAATCTCTTTAAGCTCTCGATCAATAACATATTAAATCAAGATTACGAAGGTGTGAAACATTGAGCATACTGAGAAGAGAACAAAAGGTAAAATTCTGAATTGAATTCATCAATTGTACAAGATGGTTCATAATCTTCAACAATGGTGATTGCAGCTTCTAATGGAGTTGTTCGCCGGTGGTTAAGTGAGGATGAGGGATCGAGAAATCAAGCCACATAAATGAAGAGCGAGAAAGAGAAGGAAGAGAGAGACAATTTGTTTTACTTTTAGTCTAAACCAATCATACTTTGACACTTATAAAATTCTTATTTTATTGTTATATATTTGTTGGGACATTTTTATTAAAACTTCTATTAAGAATTTTCATTGGAGGTGGTCTAACTACCTTAACCGATTTTCTAACTATTTCTAACAGCTTATCCTTCCGCATACATATGCTAATAAGGATACACCAAAAGCTCATATAGTCATTTGTGATATCAAAAGTGAAGAATCAACATAAACAACAACACCTAGAATAGCACTGGTTATTAGACACTTAAGCTCATTTTTAAACTACTATTTTCCAACTCTTGTTCATAATTGCTAAGTTTTCTCCATCAATAGATTGAAAGATTGGTAGAACACACAAACAAAACTTATTTGAATTAAACAATCTTTAAGAAAACACAAGTCTTTATTTATACAACTTGTTCAATAATCCATTACACATAATACGCTTATCAGCTTAAAAAACCTAACCCCAACCCGTTTGTTCTTTCTCACAAGATCTTCTAATCTCTTGAACAACTCACACAACTATCCCCTTTTACCCTAATGACTTTGCGGCTTCAAAAGTGTTATCTTTCTCTTCACTTTTAAGCCTTTATATAATATCCTAACCCTAAAGCCTCCTTTCCAAATCTTCACTAGTTTTTTTATTCTCGTAAACGAAACTTCCATTTTCTATCAACTCCACAGCCTTTCCATATCTGATCAGCCCACGTCATTAACTCAACATTCTTCACATACGACACCGTCTTCACATCTTTTGCTCCTGATCTTCATTTCTCTTTCAATCTCCCCTTTTTTGATTCAGTTTGATAATCAAGCAACTCCCTTAAGTCCTTGTTCAAAAACAAAAAAAACAGGAAACCAAACATCCACGCAAAGAACACCATAGCATGAAACAAATAGTCATAACTAATCCTTCAACAGTCTGATAACCAAACAATCATGTTCAAATATTACAACCAAAATGGTTGAACCAAAATAAAAGAGTTTGTCTCATAATCAACACCTAAGGAGACCACATATAAAAACAAAACATTCAGGTTGTTGCATCATCATCTGCATGTGGTACTTGTTCAGCTTCCTCTTGTTCTCCTCATACTTGGTAGCACAACTGAATCAAAAACATCCAATAAAGATAACACCAGAGAGAAACACAGAGACATACTTACCTGCTAGTGTCTGTTGTAATAGACTGATGGCAGCCGTAATAGCCCGATGCAAATGATCCCCAGAGGCCAGTGGTGTCCCAAGGCGAGGATCCATCTTGTAGATAGGGACAGTAACCAAACCTTCACCAAGGTTGAGAGACACATGACACTGACATTACAACATCGAGGGAAAAGGCAAGTCGAATTTGCTTGTTGGTTCATAGCCACAGTGCATAATCAGGGAGAAAGCAAGCCTTCCAAAGTTGATAGGTAAGTGTTGGTACAGACGGTATAGCAACCTAGCATGAGTATGGCACATGTATGTAGCATTTTTGGTAGGCAGCCAGTTGTGACAGCAGATCATATATAACCTAGATGTATCAGGAGCAAGTGAGTGAAACGAAGATCCACCCAGTCACGCATACGACTATTAGACAGAAACACAGCCAGATCATCATTAGATACTGCAAGGCCAGTAGCTTCACTCACCCGATCATCGACATCAGGTAGACCAAAAGCCCGATTAATGGTAGTGGCAGAGAGCACGTACATATGACCGCACACCCAGAATGGAATAGACAGAGAGGTGGTCTTGTCAACAGGAAAATGGGCCAAAAATTCAAATACCAAATTGTGAACATAACCAGGGAGACCAATGATAGTACTCATACAACCAAGATCGCGCAGAAGTGGTTCAATAAGCGGTAGGAGCACTGTCAGATCAACCATGCGTTCTTCCAAGAGCGTAATAGTGGCTAAGATGTCATACCTGGCTTGAGCTTTTTCAAAAAAAGAAACGAGTCAGATCCACCACTGGTTGAGGCGAGGACGGTGCAACACGAGTACGAGTCCATGTACGCCGAGATGAGTGACCAGAGGCTGTGTTACGGCATTTCAGACGAAAGACAGGAACCAGTTGACTTGGTGCATGCACAAGTGACAAATCAGATCTTGGTACCTCATGTGCTTCGGGAACCGCTTCCGTATATGTGTGAAATCGGAGACACCAGGTGAAAAGGTGACGCATGCGAAGGCGGTGTAGGGGATTGTTCGCCATAGAGGACGAGAGGCAATGATCTAAAATCAACAGCACTTACAGGTTGTGATGCATTGTCAGGCAAGTCAAGAGGTTCTGGTGACTGAAACGACTATCGAGAGGAGGAATCAGAAACCGACATCGTGGATGATTGAGCAACCAGACGAGAAATACCATCAATCAATTGGTTCATGATGAAATGTGATTGTTCAATGGAACCAAAAATATGTTTTTGTAGGCAATGGGAGGTCACGATTGCTCGTAACAAGTGACAACCCTAGAAATCGAGGCATCATGTTCCCGCCTAAAGTGAGAGTGAAAGAAAGTTGGGCCTAGTGGGCCAGAGACTGTGTCCACAGAACATACAAACGACCCAGGCATGAACTAAAAACCACAATACTAACTCATCATGACAAAATAATTCATATTAGGGACAGCCAACTTGTGATTAGCACACAACCAAAAACACAGTTAGACATTAGCTAACCACTAAATATATTGGAAAAAAGAGAGAGTAGAAGGACGAGTAGAGATCACAGAGCACAAATAGCTGTTCACAACATCTACCAAACCACCAGAAAATGGGTGGTGCACATGGGAATGACCAGGATTCACTACAGCGAATACAAGATGTGAGTATAACAGAGACTAGTCATTCACACTGGCATGCCTTAATCCAATGAGAGACTCGGTTTCAACCTTCTGAGAGCACACAAGACAGCTGGAATTTCCTTTAGGTATGAATAAACGTGAGCATCGTCACATGACTTGTCAGATGCCCAGGTTGAAATGATGTTGGTATATTCCCACACATTTTCCCTTTTTTTTGAAGCAATATATGTGTTATACCCTCAGCTCTTTGACCTCCTTGTGATGCTCTCAACTGTACAACTATTCACATATGACGGCATGACAGGCAACTCTTTTTCTCTGTTCATCAAGTTAGTTAGCATGAAACTTTATCATATCGTGATTCCCATTCATGCCGCAGTGGTGCATATTTTTATAGTTCACAGACCCTAATAGATTTGCGTAGATCAACAAATCTATTGAAATCCAGTGGCTTGGTGAAGATATCAACGAGTTGGAGTTATGTGCTCACGTGCTCTATCATCACAACTTTTTCTTCTACCAGTTCTCGTATAAAATGGTGTCTTATATCAATGTGTTGGTGTGTGAATGCTATACATGATTCTTAGAAATATTAATCGCACTATGATTGTCACAATGAATTAGCATTGAGCCTGTAGCATATCCATAGTCATTGCTCATATGTTTCATCCACAACAACTGAGTACAACAACTTCCCAACGCAATATATTCAACTTCGACAGTTGACAGTGACACACGGTTTTGTTTGCGACTCAACCATGCAATCGGATTATTTCCCAAAAAAGAATCCTCCACCACTTGTGCTTCTCATGTCATCCAAACTCCCTACCCAGTCTGCATCACAATATCCTGCAAGGTTGGGATTGCTATCCTTTGTGTAGTATAAACCTAAGTTTGGAGTTCCTTTGACGTACTTCATAATTCTCTTGAGTGCCTTGAGATGAGACATCTTGGGTTGTGCTTAATACCTGGCACAAACACCCACACTAAAACTAATATCAGGTCTGCTTGCTGTAAGATACAGTAGAATCCCAGTGATACAACGATACAATTTCTGGTCTACATCTTCTTTACATTCATCCTTTGATAGTTACATGTAGTACTCATTGGTGTCCTGGCAGCTTTGCATGTGTCCAAACCAAACCATGTTACCAGATTCTTGGCATACATGCTCTGTGAGATGAATACTCCATCATCCTTCGGTTGGACCTGTAAACCAAGGAAATATGTTAGCTCACCACACATACTCATTTCAAATTCTTGTTTCATACAATGAACAAAATCAAGTACAAATGATGAATTAGTAGATCCAAAAACTATGTCATCTATGTAGATCTGAACCACCAAAATGTCACCATTTTTTGAGTAGTGAAACAGAGTTTTATCCACACTTCCTCTGACATATCCTTGCTCCAGTAGGAAGATTTTTAGCCTCTTATACCATGATCTAGGGGCTTGTTTCAACTCATACAGAGCTTTCTTCAGTTTGTAAACATGATATTGGCATTTACCATCCTCAAACCCTTTTGGTTGTTCTACAAACACATCCTCTTGTAAAATCCCATTCAGAAAAGCACTTTTGACATCCATCTGGTGCAATTTAAATCCCATTACACATGCCATGCCAATTAAAACCCGAATTAATGGATTCAAGTCGTGCCACTGGTGCAAAGGTTTCATCAAAATTGATTCCTTCAATCTGGGAGTACCCTTTTTGCAACCAATCTCGCCTTGTTCAGAACCACATGACCAGTCTCATCGATCTTGTTCTTGAATATCCACTTAGTGCCTACCACATTGACATTCTCAAGTCTGGGTACCAAAGTCCAAACATCACTTCTTGCAAACTGCTCCAGCTCTTCTTGCATAGAGACTATCCAATATTCGTCTTGCAAGGCCTCCACATGTGTCTTTGGCTCTATCATTGACATGAAACAGGAGTATCCCACCATTTCTAGAAAGTTTAAATGTTTTATCCTGGTGATTCTGCCATATGTCATACTCCCAATGATATCCTTTTCTGAATGATTACGATGGACGCTAGGATTATTCATTTCATGTGATGGTTTGGATTCTTGTCTGGATTCTTCATCTTCGTTCACATCTGATGCTGAGGATTGTTTCTCTATAGACAAGTCAAGTCTTGTGATCCCCTCAGCAACATGATGTAAATCATCAAACACTATTCCATCACAACTTTGGTCCTTTTGTTAAATACTTTGTACGAAGTGCTAATGACAGAGTATCCTAGAAAGATCTCTTCATCACTTTTGGTATCAAACTTTCCCAACTGATCCTTGTCATTGAGTATGTAGCACACACTTCCAAAGACATGAAAGTAACTCACGCTGGGTGGTTTCCCTTTCCATAATTCATAGGGTGTGGTAGATGTACCCTTTCTGACATACACCATGTTAATGATGTAACAAGAAGTACTCACGGCTTTAGCCCAGAAGTATTTTTCCACCTGATTCGCGTGCAACAAGGCTCGTGCCATTTCTTGCAAGGTTCTATTCTTTCTTTCTACTACCCCATTTTGTTGAGGTGTTCTGGGGGCAGACATTTGATGCATTATCCCTTGGTCAGCACATAATTTTTCAGAAGCCTCATTTTGAAATTCACCTCTCCTATCACTTCTGATACTTTTGATGGCACCTTTTTCATTCTTGAGCTGAAGGGCTAAGATCCTGAAGCTCTCAACCGTTTCTGATTTTTCTCTCATAAATCTAACCAATATGTAGTTGGTGAAGTCATCAACCAGCACAAAGATGTAGCGCTTACCAGCTATGCTTTCCACTTGAATGGGTCCCATAAGATCCATATGAACTAAATCAAGCGGACCCTTGGTAGTGATTTTTGCCACTTTGGGATGATGAACTTTGATCTACTTTCCTTTTGAGCATGGTCCGAACACAAAGTTATCTTCACTCTTTAATTTGGGTAATTCTCTAACCAAATCATGATTTTCTAGCTTGAGTAGTGTCTTTACATTCACATGTGCCAACTTATGGTGCCAAAGGTCAAGTTGACTAGGAATTTCTGCTATAAGACACTTTTCATTTGGTTTCCACATGTAACAGGTGCTTCATGTTCCGATTCCTTGAAGCTTCACATCTCCTGCTTTATCTACAGTATGAAACTGTTTTCTTGTGAGGTCACAGCTAGACCCTCATCACACAGTTGACTGATGCTAATGAGATTAGCTGTTAATCCTTCAACCAGAAATACGTCTTGCAATTTTGGGTTGTTGTCTCCAGTTGTGTCACCTTTTCCTCTGATTTTTCCTTTGGCTCCCCCACCAAATGTGACCTTCCCAACATTAGCATATTCTACATCCTTTAAAGAATTTGTCTTACCTTTCATATGTCTTGAACACCCACTGTCAAAATATCAGGCACTCTCTTGTGTCCCTGTGACACTCACTTCGGAGGTTAGTGATGAATAGCAGTATAGAAACTACTTTCTTACCCAAACTTGGTTCCTATAACATTTATCAACGTAGTATACTTATTCATGAAGTACTTGAAACATTCTCTCATGCCACCAATCACATTCTAGCTTGCGATGCCCCATTTCTTCACAGTAACTACACTTGATTAAGCCTTCAGTGCGTCTCCTCCTTGTATTTATGACATTAGATGTCCCTTCCTTGTGACGTGATACAACTGGTGCCTTGCCTCGATTATCTGTTATATTATTAGTATCTTTTACGAACGTGGTAGTCTGACTTGTGCCACCTTCGTAGCATAAACCCCAATTTCCAGTACCATGCTTTCCCATCATGAGTAGTTGATCAAGATCTTGAGTTCCATTTGACAAGATCTTGATTTTCTTTAACTGTTCACTTAGCTGGTTTCTGTAACACTATGTTCCTTTCCTTCTCATCAAGTAACTCTGCTCTCAGAATGTCCACAACTTCCGTTAGGGTTTGATTTTCATCTTTCAGTTCTTTATTTTGAATTTGACACGCCACTAAAGAAATGCACAACTCCCCTTCTTCATTAGGTATCTCTTCACACTCAGATTCAGTATATGAGTTCTCTTCAATGATTCCCACATAAGCAACAAGATTTAGCATCTCATCCCCACTACTTTCTTATGAATTTGTGTCATCACTGTCATCATCTTGACTAACAAATGATTTCTCTTTATGCTTCTGTGCGTTTATGCACTCTAACTTGATATGCCCAAACCCCTTGCACTCTTGACATTTTATGGTCTCCTTCTTTTTGAGATTCGGACAATCTACCTTGAAGTGTCCGAAGCCTTTGAACTCGTGGCATTTGTGAGAGTGCAAATTCCCCCGGGTCGGATTCTTGGGATTAGACCTGGCCTTAAAAAGTATATGGGCTTTCCCGGGCCCACTTACGGAAGACGGTGAGCTTATAAGCCCACAAGGAAAGAAAGCCCACTAAGCGGGTGAGCCCGTGAAGAGGGGAAAGCCCACTAAGCGGGTGAGCTCGCGATGAGAGCTGAACTCGCCTGGAGAGCTGAACCCACCAGGAGAGCTGAACCCACTTAGAGAGCTGAGAGCTCGCGAGGAGAGCTGAACTCACCTGGAGAGATGAACTCACCTGGAGAATTGAACTCACTAGGAGAGCTGAGAGCTCGCGAGGAGAGCTGAACTCACCTGGAGAACTGAACTCACCAGAAGAGCTGAGTGCTCGCGAAGAAAGCTAAGAGGTCGCGAGGAGAGCTGAACCGGCGCGCACAGAAGTGGTCAACGCCTCCGAGTTGACCGCCAAAAATTGTGCCTCATTTATGACGAGATCGACGGTTACGAAAGAGAATTCAAAGGGAGCATATGCGCCATAAAGGCTCATTAAACCCATTAAAGGAGAGCTGGGACTATAAATATGGAGGTGGAGGCTCAAAGAAGGGGGTTGGAAAAACTTTTCATTTGCATTCTAGAGAGAAAAATTCTTATTCTTGAGAGAATTGTAACACAAATCCAGAGAAATAAAACACATATTTTACGAATTTCTTTGCTTACTTTCGATAATTTTAGTGTGAGAGATTAAGCTCTCACATTTTGGCACCGACTGTGGGGAGAGAAGACAAATACTCCAGCGAAATCGTTGAAGAACACTAAATTTTCCCAGAAAAAGAATGGAGACACCACCAGATTCTCAAATCGGAAGTCAGCATGCTGATGCAGCCAACCATGTGGCCGCGGTGGTGAATCAGGACTCCCTGGCGGAGCTGAAGCTGATGCTGGCAACGTTGGTGGCATCTGCCAAAAAGCAGAAAGAATCGAGAGACGCGCTCATCGCTCGCTTCAATAGCCACGAGGAGCACGTGACAACCCGGCTCGTGACTCTAACGAACGTCCAGTCTGATCTAGAGGTTCGCCTAGGAGCCTTGACGAGCCCGATAGGGAGAACCGCGCCGATGGTCCTGACCCCGGTGAACCCAGGAGATGGTAGGAACGGAGGTACCAGCAATCTGGATGAGAACAGGAGAGCTGACAATTCTCCGAACCCGAATCGGAGAGCTGGTGAACCTACGGGTTTGAACTGGCGAGGCAAAATCTCGCTGGATGCAAACAGGAGAGCTGACAATCCTGCCGATCCGAACTGGAGATTTGATTCCCCTACGGATCTGAACCGGAGAGCTGACGCTCCTGCCGATCCGAACTGGAGAGCTGACGCTCTTGCCAATCCGAACCAGAGAGCTGACGCTCCTGATGATCCAAACTGGAGAGCTGACGCTCCTGCTGATCCGAACTGGAGAGCTGACGCTCCTACTGATCCGAACCAGAGAGCCGACGCCCCTACGGGTCTGAGCTGGGGAGCCGATAATCCTATCAATCTAAACCGACGAGTTGATTCTCCTACATGTCCAAACTGGCAAAGCGACGATCGGAGAGCTAGGAGCCAAAAAGCTCCGGGAGATACTGGAGAGCTGCATACTCCAAGCTCCGTAAGGATGGATGACGATAACCTGGGAAAGGGTTTGCATGGACAAAGAGATCGCAAGTATGATGCGCTCCAAAGATCTATTGACAAGGCGAATGCTGAACTTCTCGTGGTGACGTCAAAGGTCCACCGAGTCGCTAGCACGGCCCCGGAGATCAATCTCGTGATCGCGGAGACAGAGAGGACTCCTTTCACTGCATGTATTGCGAATGCGTGGTTAAGGGACACCGGCAAGCTGAGACTCTCTATTTACGAAGGGAAGTCGGACCCAAAGGCGCACATGATAGCCTTCAGGATTGCCGTCACCCGAGCAAATTTCACCGAAGAGGAGAAAGATGCAGGATACTGCAGACTCTTCGTCGAAAACCTGATAGGATCAGCTCTCGAGTGGTTTTCCCATCTCAAGGGGGATTCGATTGATAATTTCACACAATTGTCGACGGCATTCCTGAATCACTATTCCATTTTCATGGACAAAGGAACCTTGGATGTCGACTTTTGGACTTTAAGCCAAGGTCCAAATGAATCACTTAGAATTTTTATTGAGCGGTTCAAGGCCGTCAAAGCAAAGGTGTCCGGTGTAAGTGAGTCGACAGCACTTACTGCACTCAAACACGGACTCTGGCATGAGTCCCTTTTCCGTTTTGACTTGACAATCCACAAGCCGGAAATAATTGAGGATGCACTTTATCACTCCATGAATTGGATGATTGCCGAAGAGGAAAAGGTTGCTCTCTCCAAGAAGTTTAAGGTTGTAAAAGAAGCTTCCGAACCTACATTCCTGCTGAAAAAGTTCGAGAAGAAAGAGGGAAAAGAATTCCGAGGAGGATCTAAAGGCTTTCACTCGTACAATGTGGAGAAAGGGGGCGAAAGCAGGAGAGCAAGGACGGGCCGCGTATGTTGGGACGCGACCCGGATGCTTACTGCGAGTTACATAAATGTAACGGCCACACCACGCACGAGTGTCTCAAGCTAAAGAATTTTCTTAGTAAGAAATTTTCCAAAGGAGAGCTGAAAGGAGGAATCGACCTTGAGGCAATTGTTCGTGAGATGGAAACCCCAAAGGAGAACACAGAGGTCCCTGCGGGAAAAAGGGCTCGGAGTCTGGAATGGGAAGGAACCGCAAAGGCTCCCTAAAAGAAGCGCATAGACTTCATCATGGGGGGATCAAGGCATTGCCGAAAGACAATTTCTTCGGTGAAGTCATATGTGAGAAAAGCAGAATTCGGCAAAGCAAGATACACTCCGGATCCCGTAAGTGAGATAAGCTTTACTGAACAAAACGCCTCTCACCTAGACTCACCACACGATGACGTTCTAGTCGTCGAACTCGACGTTGGGGAAAACTGCAAGGTATCGCGAGTTTTGATTGACATTGGAAGCACCGTCAATGTCATGTTTCTAGAGACACTCAAACGAATGAGACTCGACAGTTCAGAAGTAAGGGGTCCTCTGACTCCCTTACCAGGATTTAGCGGAACGACGAAAATGTCGCTCGGTACTATAAGACTTCCAGTGTTTACACAAGGGGTCCATAAGCTCGTTGAATTTACCATGGTGGATCGACCAGCAGCTTACAATCTCATTTTGGGAACTCCTTGGCTCCACAAAATGAAGGCTGTCCCGTCCACGTATCACCAGTGTGTGAAGTTTCTAACCAAAGGTGGTATAGGAGTACTCCACGGAAGTCAGAAGAACTCCCGAATATGCTACATGGCTGGCGTCAAGTCCAGGGTCCAATAGCAGCTAAAGGGCTCGTATTGTTTTTTTGAAGAAGAAAATCTGAGTCCGAAGTTCGGCGATGATCAAATAACTTCAAGCCCGGAGGACAGCGATGAGAAAGATCCGCAAAAATGTACCACAAAGATTCCTCTCGACCCACAAGATCCGAAGAAGTGCGTAGTGGTGAAGAAGAAGAATGGGAAATGGAGGATATGTGTCGATTTCACAGATCTTAACAAGGTCTGCCCAAAAGATAGTTTCCCGCTCCCTCACATCGACCAGTTGGTAGAAGCGACAGCAGGACATCAGTTACTCTCCTTCATGGATTCCTTTGCTGGATATAACCAGATTCTAATGAACCTGGAAGACCAAGAGAAGACTTCCTTCATAACTGATAGGGGAATCTACTGCTACAAGCTTATTCTCTTCGGATTGAAAAATGTCGGGGCGACATATCAAAGACTGGTGAATAAGATGTTCACATCTCAACTTGGTGAAACAATGGAGGTTTACGTCGATGAAATGCTGGTGAAGTCCTTGGTGAAAGATGAACACGTCCAGCATCTCGCCAGGTGCTTCGAGACCCTTAATCAATTCATAATGAAACTGAATTCAGAGAAATGCACCTTCGCAGTTACTTCCAGAGAATTTTTAGGCTATCTCGTAACCGAGAGGAGGATCGAGGCCAACCCGAACCAGATAACAACGGTTCTCTCGATACAGTCACCAAAGACGCTAAAGGAAGTCCAACGCTTGACGGGAAGGATCGCTGCTCTAAACAGATTCATTTCACGGTCAATCGACAAATGCCTGCCATTTTTCCAACTCTTGAAGGGGAATAAGCGTTTTCTTCGGGATGACCAATGCGAGAATGCGTTCTCTGAGCTGAAGAACTATCTCGCCAACCCACCGGTGTTGGCAAAACCCGTGAAAGGAGAAACCTTATACTTGTATGTAGCAGTGTCTCCTGTCGCAGTAAGAGGGGTACTAATCAGAGAGGACGAGACTAATTAAAGACCTGTCTTTTACGTCAGCAAAAGTTTAGTTTCTCCCGAGACGAGATACACGATGGTCGAAAAATTAGCTCTTACCGTAATAATTTCAGTAAGGAAGCTACGCCCATATTTCCAGTCTCACTCTATTACGGTGATGATGACACAGCCACTGCAAACAATTCTTCATGGTCCGAAGCAATCCGGAAGGATGGTCAAATGTGCCATAGAACTGATTGAGTATGACATTGAGTACCAAAATAGGTTAAGAGAAAAATCGCGGGTGATAGCAGATTTCATTGTCGAGCTACCAATTGGGGTCCAGGAGGGATCGGCATCCCAGCAGGTTTGGGGGCTTAAAGTCAACTGCTCGTCCACGTGATTAGGTCCGGAGTCGGGGTGCGGCTAGAATCCCCAACAGGAGAAGTGATCGAGCAGTCGTACAGACTCGCGTTCAATGCTTCAAACAACAAGTTGGAATATGAAGCGCTCATTGCAGGCTTGAGATTAGCTTTGGGGGTTGGGGTTAAAGACCTCCAAGCTCAAAGTGACTCTCAACTCGTAGCAAGTCAGATTAGTGGAGAATACGAGGCGAAAGACGATAGAATGGGAGCTTACCTAGAAGTTGTTCAAGGGCTCGTAAGTCAATTCGACTGGTTCGAATTAAAGAGAGTCCCGCGAGGTGAGAATAGTTCGGCGGACGCGTTGGCTGCGTTGGCATCAACATCCCACCCTCTAGTACAAAATATGATAATAGTAGAGATTATCGAAACACCAAGCATAGCTGTTGCAGGAAAAACCATGGCGATACAGACGCGATCAATGAAAAGCTGCTCTCAACAAACTCCTAGGGATGAACCAGCGGGAGCTATCCACGATCTTGACCAGGTTATCGAAAGGAACCTAACCCCAACTAGCGATGAGCCCAACCCTGAAGCTGGTGTGAATAACGATGTTCAAGACGCGGCAGGTCAAACGCACGATGAAGAAGTCGACCAAGAGGACGATGACATCAAACCGGGTGGCGCCACCAATGAAAAAGGAGATCCTATGAGCAGTCGGCTTGACACCAAGCAAGTACCTGCAAGAAACAAAGGATTTGATGGCTCTCCTCCCGAATCAAGTCGAGGACTCACTTAAGGCCAAGCAAGCTGACGAAGCCGATGAACAAGCACCAAGAGATTTGGGCGAGGAAAACCAAGATTGGAGAACACCTATTGAAGCGTATATTACAACAGGAAAGACGTCAGATGACAAGTGGCAGGCGCGAAAGCTGAAAGTGAGAAGTACGCGGTTTTGTATGGTCGATGGACTCTTCTACAAGCGCAGTGTCTCCGGGCCTTACCTTGTGTGCGTAGGACCCAAAGAATCATTAACCATCATAACGGAAGTTCATGAAGGTTTTTGCGGGTCACACTCGCCGGGAAGGACTCTAGTTCTGAAAATCAAATGGTTAGGATATTTCTGGCCGACTATGGTAAAGGAATGCGAGGAGTACGCGCAGCGGTGTGAGTAATGCCAAAAGCACGCCCCATTCATTCACCAACCTGCCGAACAACTGTCGTCCATCTCTTCTCCATATCCGTTTATGAGATGGTCGATGGATATCGTCAGACCGCTTCACCCTTCGACTGGGGGCAAGATTTCTGCTGGTGTTGACGGACTATTTCTCTAAATGGATAGAAGTCGGGGCTTTCAAGAATGTTACCGAAACAGTAGCCCAAAATTTTGTATGGCAAAACGTGATATGTCGTCACGGTTTGCCGTACGAGATAGTAACTGATAATGGATCCCAGTTCATCTCAACCAAGTTCGAGGCATTCTGTTCCATATGGAAAATAAGATTAAGCAAGTCAACACCAAGATATCCACAAGGAAATGGCCAAGCGGAAGCCGCAAACAAAACTCTACTCAGCAACCTGAAGAAAAGGTTGGGGGCTTTTAAAGGAGGATGGGCCAATGAACTTCACAGAGTCTTGTGGGCTTGCCGAACAACACCCAGGAAAACGATTGACGAGACTCCGTTCTCTCTCGTATATGGGATGGAGGCAGTAGTTCCCGCGGAGGATGCCGTCCCCGGACTTCGCAGAACGGTCAACTTGGTGGATCCTGGCATGAATGATGAGATGATGAATGACAGCCTCGATCTTATAGATGAGAGACGGGACCAAGCGCCAGCAAGGCTCCAGAACTATCAACACACGGTGGCACGCTATTACAACTCTCGGGAAAGGATCCGACGTTTCAGTGTGGGTGATCTCATACTTCGGCGAGTATTCTCGAATACAGCCGAGTATGGCACCGGAAAACTGGGCATAAACTAGGAAGGTCCTTACAAAGTAACGCGAGTTGTGCGCTACAGCGTGTATGAGCTGGAATCCGAAGATGGCGTCAAAATCCCGAGATCGTGGAATGCGATGCATCTTAAAGCATACTTCTGATTCTGGAAGTATAAGAAAACATTGTAATCGAGTTTCTATAATTCGTTCGCATCAATAACGAAGCTTCTGCGTTTTTGTTTTAACACTTGAGGAATATTCATATACAAAAAAAATCGAAAAAAAAGAGAGCCCGAACCGCAATCACACGAGGGGCGCGATCTGAGCAGCTGAAAAAGCTAAAAAATACTTAAGTCAAAAGAGCTAAACAAAAGCTAGAAAACGCTTAAGTCAAAAAGCTGGAAAATGCTTAAGTAAAAAAAAAGCTAAACGAAAAGCTTAAGTCAAAAAGCTAAACGAAAATCTTAAGTCAAAAAGCTAAACGAAAAGCTTATATTAAAAAGCTAAACGAAAAGCTTAAATTAAAAATCTAAACAAAAGCTGAGATAAAAGCTAAACGAAAAGCTTAAGTCGAAAAGCTAAACGAAAAGCTTAAATTAAAAAGCCGAACAAAAAGCTAAGATAAAAGCTAAGAACGGCTAAGTCTAAAAGCTAATACAAAGAGGCTAAAATAAAAGCTTTAAAAGCTAAGACGAAGAGGCTAAAATCAAAGCTAAGAAATGCTAAGTGAAAGCCAAAGGCTAAGCTAAAAAAGAGTTCGCAAATCGAAAACCGCGCTCAAAGATTAATAAGAGCTCGGAAAGAACTTAAACAAAAGCTAACAAAAGGTTTAAGGCCATCATGAGCAACAAGTCTCCAATAAATAAAGCATCAGGCCATCCTGAGCAATAAGTGACAAAAGTCTAGAAAATATAAAGCAATCTCAAGGTAAAACCCGAGCAAAGTACTAAAACATAGAAAGATAGAGATAATAACACAAGTCTCTGAATCATAAAAATAAAGACGGAAAAGCAATCCTAAGTTTGAGAAGGATCTTCCGCAACGGCAGCGCGGATCTCCTCCACCAACTCGTCCATCTTAGGTCCCATGTTGGACCCAAACTCGT
>OVBE01007765.1:0-18053 GCA_900406425.1 Iberis pinnata
AGCTGGGCCTTATGTCGAAATGGGCTTTCAGAGCAGGTGCCAAACCTGGTATCAACACATTTGCTCGAGCCTTTCTTCTTCTTCCTCTGAATTGATGAAGTCTTGGTTCGGTTCCAGCATTCCCTCTTCAAAGCTCAGGTTGGTCTTTGGCCAGTTCTCATTTGGCTCGNGTTCTCATTTGGCTCGAATCCGGACGTATCACTTTATAGTATATATATTCAAAAAAGCTAAAAATTATATCAAAATTTTTAAGTTTTTATACTCTATAAGTAGACACTTGTTTTTTTTTAAATTTGGACACAAGAAAAAAACAAGTTTCATGATGTC
This sequence comes from Iberis pinnata, assembly GCA_900406425.1. Taxonomy (NCBI): domain Eukaryota; kingdom Viridiplantae; phylum Streptophyta; class Magnoliopsida; order Brassicales; family Brassicaceae; genus Iberis; species Iberis pinnata. Next base: position 328 of record OVBE01007765.1, read on the forward strand.
TGTGTACACGACACTTTGTGTACATGATGCTAGTTATCCGATGTACACAATGATTATTCAGTGTGTGTACAATGTCGTGTATCATTCAGCATGTGTATAATGTTATGTACACAATGCTTGTGTGCACAACCTCGCGTATCATCCAACATGTGTATAGCGTTACGTATACAATGTTCTGTACACAATGCTTGTGTACACATCTAATAATCAGTATGATCTACACAAGCATGATGTACACATCATTGTGTACGTGGCGCTATATACATGTTGCGTGATACACGACGTTGTACATAGACTACATCATCATTGTGTACATCTAATAATTATACGTCATTGTATACGACATTGTACATAGACTGCGTTATCATTGTGTACGACTGTATTATCACTGTGTACATCTAATAATTAGCATGATGTATACAAGAATCGTGTACACATCATTGTGTACGTGACACTATATACATGTTGCAGTATACACAACATTGTACATAGACAGCAACATCATTGTGTACATCTAATAATTATACGTCATTGTACATGACATTGTACATAGACTGCATTATCATTGTGTACATATAATAATTAGCATGATGTACACAAACATCGTGAACGCATCATTGTGTACGTCAAGCTATACACATGTTGTATGATATACGATGTTATACATAGACTGCGTTATCATTGTGTACGATTGCATTATCATTGTGTATATCCAATAATTAGTATGATATACACAAGCATCGTGTATATTGTGTATGTGTCGCTATATTTGCATGATACACGACGTTGTACATAAACTGTATCATCATTGTGTACATTTAATAATTATAAGTCATTGTACATAGACAAACATCGCGTGCATGACGTTGTACTCATGATGAATGATACACGATGTTTTACACGAACTGAATAATCATTGTGTATTCCGAATAATTAGCGTCACGTACACAAAGCATCATGTACACAAAGAATCGTGTAACAAAACATCGTGTACACAGAGCGTCGTGTACACATATGTCATGAAACCTTTTTTTTGTTTTGTGTCCAAATAAAAAACAAATGTCTATATATAAAGAACAAAAAAATATTATTTTTGGTATAATTTTTATTTTTCTAAAAATATATATATTATCAACTAAATCAACTAATTAATTTTAAAGATTGATGATGAAAAATAAAAAAATATTTTTATCTTGCACATCTACCAAGACATCAATATCACTCTTTTTATCTTTTTTTAAGGGTAAAATGGTATTTCTTGAGAATGAAAATATACCAAAAACAAAAGTACACTAGAATGTATATACTTCATTTTAAGGTATAATAGAATGTAATTGCTCTTTAAAATATTTATTATATATATATATATATATATATATTATTTTAAAATGTATGTCAGATTGATTTATTAATTAAAAGAATTAATATTTAGAAATCTAAATTTTGTAAACATATTTTGGAATTCCAATCTATTAGACATATTTTAAAATATTAAGAAAATATATTTTTCTTTTGAAAAAAACTAAAATGAAATGAAAAATTTGCTAAATTAATTGAAATAAATCTTTTAAAATTTTTTGGTAAACATATTTGATAGATTATGTGCTTATATTCAAATTACTAATGTGACATTTAATTTTTAAAAAGATAGGATACATACATATTTTTAATGGCATATCATGTAACTAATTACAAACAAAATGGTTTGTTTTTCTTTTAATATATATAGTAGATAAAATTATTACTGAAAATAAATATGTCAACAATAAATAAAAAAGAACATATTTGTCATTTCAATTCTCTTTAAATTTTTGCGAAATATTTATTTTTAATGGCATATCATGTTAACTAATTACCAATATTACAATTCGACTTATAAATCTATTTTAAAACTTTATTTATATACACACGTGTCTTATATTTATACAACTTATTCATACAATCAAAAGTTCAACTACAACTCCCAAACTAGAAAAATCATACATTTTCCATAATCACAACCACATTCAAAATCACATATTATCTTTGGTATTTCGTACTATCATTATATTTAATGAAACTCTTTCTTCACGATGAGAAGAGTACAATCTGTATTATGTAAACACCTGCATTTATTCAAAAGTTGACAATCATTATTTTGATTTCTTAATAGATATAAAAAAACCCATTTGAATAAACAACAATTGAATTCTTCATGATTTTTCTTACTTTTTAAGATTTTGAGAGTTTTGATCGTTCATAATCAATAGATTGATCTTTCGCTCTTGGATGATCTTGTTGACTAGATCTTTAGGGTCTCCAAAGTCAGTAAATGTCTCTGCCTTAATCTGTTTACAGTATGACATAAATTTAGAACTATATTTTACTTCAAAAATTATCCCATAAATATGATTTTGTGAAGAGATCAATTACCCCATGATTTCCACATATCTTTTTGGCTTTCTCTAATATACCTAGAGCAATTTTCATATTCTTCTTTTGAGCCAATCTTATGAGTTCAATATCTGAAAAAGACATAAGAACACATGAAAATTGGTTAAAAAACAGAAAAACGACATTAAAACCACTTCAGATATATGATAGAAAACCGCCAAGATACAAACTTAGACCTAAATGTTGATTATAAATTTTGAAAAGAAAAAAACGAGTTAAATAATAATAACAAGACTTAACTGGATGAACATGGATAAAAAATTTGAGCAAAACCCATTGAGGAAGAATGTATGATGTGAGGAGTAAATGAATTTTGTGGCTGTTTTGCAAAGATCAAAAGTTTAGAGCTGTCAATGGAATCTTTAAGATTTTCAAGGACCCAAATGAGTAAATCATAACTTGAATTGCTCTCATCAATGATCACCATAACATTCTTCATCTTCTCTTCTGTTTCCTTCTTCTTGAAGCTTCTGTAATAATTAAAATCTCTTGTGGATGTGCCAATTTATATATATTGGGAAGCAGAATAGGTCTAAGAAAGTAATTAGGTGATTGGGTAATTGAAAGGCCTTGTTCAACAACTAGATTCTTTTTTTTAATATACGAAATATATACATTAATAGTATATATTATATATAGAGAGATCGAATAATATTATTTCATTCAACAACACAAATATAGGATTATTATTGATTTATAACCAATTATCACCGATTCGCCATTGATATATTAATTTCATAAAAGGTTTGGGTGGATCAGGTTTGGTAATTGCTGGATGCACGCTAGTGATGACATAAGAACACTATTTTCTTTGTCTGGCTTTTTAATATTTAGAAAAATTGATGGGTACAATTAGCTAAAATCATTATAGAAATATATTTTTCAAGTACAACAACCACATAAAACAAATTTCAAAAAATGGAGTATTAAGTATAATAAAATAGTCCTTTAATTTTTAATGAAATCATGGAATTGAGATAAAATTTGGATTTTAAAATTTAAAAGGAAAATATTTGGCAAGATAGAAATTAGTTAAGCGCTATTTTTCACTTCTAAACCAAATTGTAATTTTGGCCTAATAAATAAGCACACTTTATAATTTTTAATTTAACTATTTGAAAGATCAAATCAGACCAACTAAAATTATTTAGAAAATTTTCAAAAATACATAAAAAAACTAAATATGTTTCAAAAATATCACAGACTCCGACATCATTCCAAAAAATACAACAAAATATTTGTGTTCCAAAAATAACATAAATATTTTTTAAGAAAATTAAACTTAAAATTTAACCATAATCTCCCAAAATTAAACTCACGCCTTTCAAAATTAAATCATAAATTTTATTTAGAGAACCTAAACTTAAATATTTAAATTTTAACCTTTAAACTCAATTGAAAATTTGCATTACTTTTGGAACAAAAACATTTTAATAATATTTTATAAAGAATTGGAAATGTGTGATATTTTTGAAATATTTTTATGATATTTTTTGGAATATTTACTTTATTGTCGTATTTCATGGAATTAATCAATTATTTAACTATTATGTGGTATTTACATATATTTTATACTAGACCTAGTTTTGATTTCTTTTGTGAATTTCTCTAGGATTGACCAACACCCCAATCCAAGTGGTGGATCACAGCCTCTTCCTGATTTAGGATATGGGTCTGACTCAGTTAGAAACAGTCGACCCAGTTCATTTTATTATCATTTAGATATGGTTAAGTTTAAAAGATATAATTTAAACTACACTTTGAAATTTCATATTTGTAACCAGATCATTTAGATAATGGATCACAGCCTCTTCCTAATTGACATATTTTTTCTATTATTAGTTTATAGAATTTTAATTATTTTTTCTTTAGTTTGATGGTTTCTACTAGGTCTGGGAATATAAACCGAACCAAAATTTCCGAAGCGAACCGAACGAGGATTTTTCGAACTGGACATGATTATGTTTTGATAACCGATAGGCACAAAAAAAATTCAATTACGGTAACCGAACCAAACCGAACCGATAACCAATCGGTTTATTTTTCTTGAAAAAAAACTGAAAAGACCAAAAATAACCAAAAACCGAACCGAATAAACCGAATAAACCGAATAAACCGAATAACCAAAAAAACCAAAAAAACCAAAAAAAAACACCAAAACTTAATCGAAAATTAACCAAATAAACCGAATTTCAAAAAAAAAAACCAAACCGAATAAACCGATTTCCGAAACTGAACCAAAATTTTATTCGGTTTAGTTTGGAACACAAATCTAAAAACCAAAATAACCGAAAAACAAAATTTCCGACCCGTTCCGACCCGAACCGACTCAATTCCCAAACCTAGTTTCTACCACTGACAAATATATAATTTGCAATATAAATTTTGTTAATTCATGTATGTTTTCATGTGAAAATATTAATTGAGTTTTTATATAAAAAACTATTAATTGATAGTGTTTACGATAAATTTTGTGTGTAATTATGTATTAAGCTATAGTTAGTATATTTAGTTAAAACGGTTACTAAATCAAAAAGAAAGGTTCAATATCAAAAAATAATGTACAACACTACAAGAAAATACGGGATTTCTGACAGGCATATCCGTTAGAAATTCGTCAGAAATACGAGTAAATAACGGAAAACTGATGGATTATATCCGTCCGTCGTAGATGGTCGGTAATTTAAAACCGTCAATAAATCCGTCAGAATTACTGACGAATTTATTGACGGACCAAAACTGACGGATTTAATGACAAAATATATTCATCAGTTATTTATCCGTCATTAATTCTGTCAGTATGTAGCCGTCAGTAATCCGTCAGAAAAACTGACGGATATTTTGTGACAGATTTATTGACGGATTTAGTTTGTCAATTATTATCCGTCATTAAATCCGTCAGTAATCCATCACTAAACTGACGAATTTACTACGGATACTAAAAATATATTTAAAAAATGTTTTATTGCTAGTAATTATTAATTAAATAATAAATATAAAATAAAATTTAAAATATTAATAAAACTTAAATTCAAAAATTTATAACATTAAAATTCATAATATTCCAAATACTATCAAATTCTAAAATAGTCAAAACTAAAAAATGTTTTCAAGAACCCCCGAACCGGCGTGCCATCTGATCCATAAAAGCGTTAATCTTTGCTTGCATCTCAACTTGCATCCTCATTTTATCTTCTTTCATCTCTCTAATTTGAGCGTCGCACTCCTCTTGTGCCGCCTTCATCTTCTCCATCTGATGCTTGACGACCGTCAACTCCTCGTCTTTCCTCCTCTCTAATAGGATCCCTAAGAGGTCGGGATCCCGATCCAGGAAAGCAGTAGCTAGCCATGTTCCCGAACACGAATATGCGGCCCTTCGACTTCTTCGTCTCCTTAAACAAAAAAAATATATTAGTATAGATAATTTGAAATAGTATGGAAATTAATATAAATTTTACTTACCTGAGAAACAATCTCATACTGCATATCCAAGGGGATTCCTTGGTCTGGTGTCGACTGACTAGACCGGATATCGTCGAAACGTTTTCTAGACGTTTTGACCAACACCCGAGCAAGCAGATTTTGAATCTCGCCGGTCTTCTTGTTAGTGTGGAGATCCTCTATATTCTCAAGCGGCGTCGGATCATGGCCAGTCTTTCATATGTGTTTAAAAATTAAAAGGTTAAAATGTACTTATATGAAATTTAAAAATTAGTATTGATAGTCATACGTACTAGATCTCCTTGTCGGGTGAATGAACTCTTAGCACCAGACTTCGTCGTAGCGATCCCCCTCCCATCTCGTTAGCTCAGTCGGTTGCCTTTGTTCGTGACGGATAACCCTTGAGTCCCTTATTTACTCCAGTAAGTGATGTAGCCTTGTAGGAGTCCATCGTGCATCCCATAATGTTGCTTCCCTTCCTTCATCCACGTATCCTTCCAGGAATAGATATGGTTGCTGAAAATTCTGTCCGCCTTACTCTTGAACTCCTTCTTCACGATACTGGTCATTGCAGGGTTCCAGTTGTATTCAAGCTACATGACACACAAATTTATAGTTAGGAACTTATAATTTGACTTTAAAATTAACAAACACATCGGAAATAAGATTCTTACCGCGAAGTAGTAAAACCAATACTCCCGATCCTCGGGAGGCATCTCTATGAACTTGGGGTAGGGACGGCGTAGAAGATTGTGCATCAATCTCAAGATGCACTTCGTGATCCTGTTGTCCGAAGCGGGAAACCAAGTTGTACCTTCCCTGCAAGAGGGATCCAGAAAAGGCAACCGCTCCCGTCCCGGTTGGAGCAGTAGCTGCTCGATCAGCATCCGCGGAAGATGCTGGGGTCCGTGCGGATCCTACGGATCCTGGGGATCCTCCTCGGGTGGTGGGTAATGGGGCTGCGGTGGTGGTGTCTTATAACCCACCTGCTCACCCGATCTCGACGGGACTGTGAAGGACATTCTTTCCCCCAGAACCCTACTATCGCTGAAAGTCACGACCAGATATCTAAAATGACCGTAAAATTTCTTATTAGTTTACAAATTAAATAATGTTTCAAAATTTTTTATCATTATTCATATAATTATTATTCCTATATTTATTTTTATAATAATTGTATTTTAAATCTAAATTTCATATAATTATTATTCCTATATTATTTTTATAATTATTGTATTTCAAATATAAATTTCATATAATTATTATTTCTATATTATTTTTATAATTATTATTTTAAATCTAAATTTCATAAAACAATAAAAACAAAATTTTAAAATAATTACAATACCCTAAACCCTAAACATTTGTATATATGCCAAAACACATTTCCCTATATCCTAAACATTTTTAAATATACAACACATTTTCCTAAACCCTAAACATTTTTAAATTTCACAAAATGCAATACCCTAAACCCTAAACATTTATAAAACATATTTTTCTAAACCCTAAACATTTCTAAAACACATTTCCCTAAACCCTAAACCCCATGTCCCTAAACCCTAAACATTTATAAATTTGACAAAACATATTTCTAAATCAAAATCTCAAACATTTCCAACAACTAACTAAATCTCTAAACTACTAAAATCTCCTAAATTAATCGTTTAAATTCATTAAAAACTTCAAAAAATACTTAAATCTACCTAATATACTTACATGGAGTTTGGATTCACCATTGGATTGGTCGTTTGATGTCGGATTTGAGAGATTTTAAGCTTTTTTTTGTTTTTCGCGTGCAAAATGAAGAAGAAGAGTCTGGTTTTTGGGTTATATTTTGGATTTCTAACGAGAAAATCCGTTAGTTTGCCGTCAAAAATTGAAAAATTGAATTTTGTAGGTTTTCAAAATTTTTGGGAAGTTGGAATGCGGCAAAAACCCTAGATCCGTCAGTATTATTGACGGATTACTGAAGGATTCACTTTCTGACGGGCAATATCCGTCAGAAATGCATGACCTCTGATTGGTTGACATTTCTGACGGATTTCTGACGGATCCTTATGCAGACCGTCAAAAATTAGGAAGAACTGACGAGTCATATTTCTGACGGATTTACTAACGGTCTGCATAAGGATCCGTCAGAAATCCGTGAGAAATTGTAAAAAGGGTTTAGGGAATTGTTTAGGGTTTAATTTTTTTTTTTGTAACTGTAATTAGGGTTCCAATTTTGTTCTAATGGTAGCATATTTTTTTTATCATAATGTATCACTAATTTAACACAATCATAATGTCCATTTTTTTACGTTTAATGATTTCGAAGTTACGGTTTATATAATGTAAGTTCATAAACTCTTTCGGATATTAACGTGTGTTTATGTAGTTTTGTAACAAACGTTAGAATCTTTGTTCGAAATTGTGTAAAAATGTAAAACTAACTAAATTTATTCATAATTAAGGTTTATAGTTTCAACCCCAACTTCAAACAAGTCTGTAGGGTTTCAAATCCCTAAAATGAAGTTTCTGATGAACTTTCTGACGGATTTCTGACGGATTTAGGGTTATCCGTCAGAAAGTTCATCAATTAAAAAAAAAAATAATAACACAAAGATATATGTATATATAACAACATTATAACAACAATAAAGAGACAATTATAAACTACTCAGACGATGACGAATAATATGAAGGAGATGAGTCTGTGTCATCTTGGACTCCTCGTTCACGTCATGTATAACGACGTCTAAATCACCAAAAAATGTGAAGTCCACCACAAGGTTTACGTCCATAGAAGGTTGAATCTCAGCTAGTGAACCATTTTCGATCGGCTGTAGCGGTTCATGCTCATAAACGCCTTATATCATTCTTCTAGGATTGACTTGTGTTACCGTTATCCAAGGATCGTTCCTAGCTGAGATGCGTGGGTACATAATGTAAGATACCTATATATTTGTTGAAGATTAGTATGTTATACTGACGGGATAAGGAGGTATTGAATAAAGACAATATTAATGAAAATTGTACCTGATCTGCTTGTGATGCAAGAATAAAAGGGTCATATTTCTCAAGATTTTTGCACGAGTTTATCGAAGTGACGCCAAACTTGTCTACTTTGACACCTCGACGATCAGTTAAATCATACCAATCACACATGAAGACAACACATCGCATGTTCAACATCCCTGAGTATCAGACCTCCAATATCTCTCGAAGAATGCCATAATACACAACATCTCCGGAAGTAGACGAAATGTCATGGTCTAATGTTGTCCTTTCCCTACCCAATTCGTGAACCTTGAATGTGAATCCTTTTGTTCACCATCGTCATGTCGACTTGTTCTATGGCTTCTCGTTGCCACATACTTTGGAAAGTAATATTCTGCAAAATTTGCGGCTTCTTCGTTGATGCTCTGTTCCACAATAGACCCCTCGACTCTACTAAGATTTTTGACCTTCTTCTTCAGGTGGAACATATACCTCTCAAAAGGATACATCCACCAATATTGAACTGGGCCACCAAGTGCTGTTTCACGAGGAAAGTGAATCGTTAAATGTTCCATAACGTCAAAGAATGATGGTGGGAAAATCTTCTCTAAATCGCAAAGGATCATTGGTATACTCCTTTGTAACGTGGAAATACCATCCGCGGTAAGTGTCATTCGGCTAATGTCACAGAAAAATGCCCTAACCGCTGTAGATGCAAATAACTATATAAGTAAAACAAATTTATAACATATAAGTAAAGTACACACATATGACTACTTTTATACTTGAAATGGCTTCATGGACATATTTCGGCATGAGATGCTCAAATGCAAAAGGGAGAAAGAGTTGCATAACTACATGACAATTATGGCCCTTCATCCCAATGAATTTTCCATCTCCAATATCAATACAGTTTCTCAAATTAGATATGTATCCATCGGGGAATTTGACCCTATGAATAATCTAGTCGAAGAACTCAGCCTTTGCATTCTTAGACAATCTAAATGCAGGAATTGGACAAGTTCCATCATCTATAATGTGAAGATGAGGACGAGAAAAAATATATGCCAAGTCTAACATAAACTTGAAATTGTCTTTGGTCTTCCCTTGGACATTTAGCATGATGTTCATAATGTTGTCAAAGAAGTTCTTCTCTATGTGCAGGACATCTAGGTTATGTCTCAACAAATGGGTTTTCCAGTAAGGCAAATCCCAAAATATGATTTTCTTGTGCCAATTATGATTTATACCTGCATACTCAACATTTACGTGTCCATTCCCACCAACGTTTGCTTCATTGGTCATTTCAACACCATAATCTTCCATTTGGGTTAATAGCTATCTGCCATCTAATTCATGTTGTGGACCGTCAACACATCTCTTCTTCGTGAATAATGAAGTAGATCGACAATATGGATGACTCGGGGGTAAGTACCTTCTATGACAATCAAACCAACAAGTTTTTCGTCCATTCTTCAACTGGAAGGAATCAATGTTGTCGTTACAATATGGACATGCTAGTTTCTCATGTGTTGTCCATCCAGATAGCATCCCATACACTGGGAAATCGCTTATAGTCCACATAAGAACCGCACGCANAAGAACCACACGCATCTTAAAATTCTGTTGTAAAGACACGTCATACACCTCTTCTTCATAATCTCATAACATCTGCAACTTATATATCAATTATTGCAAAAACACATCAAGTGATCGTTTTGGATGTTCCGACCCTGGTACAAGAACAGAGAAAAACAGAAACTCTCGGTTCATACACAATAATGGCGGCAAATTATAAGGTGTGACGATGACCGACCATAGATAATATTGTCTACCATGCTTCCCAAATGGGTTGAAACCATCTGTACTTAATCCGAGATAGACATTCCATGTCTTTCATGCAAAATCCGGATATGTAGACTGAAAATGACGCCAAGCTTCTGTATCAAAAGGATGTGTAATCTCTCCATCAAATCTATGCTCTGCATACCCTCTTATTGCAGCAACTGTTCTCGCAGATTGATACAACCTCTTCAATATATCTATTAGTGGCAAATACCACATCCTCTTGTATGATACTGAAACTCTACCGCTTGTATCTTTATACCTTGGGTTTCGACAGTATCGACATCGAGTCCGGGTTTCATCGCGTCTCCAATAAATCATACAGTTATCGATGCACACGTCTATAACCTGATACAGCAATCCAAGACCCGATACAAGTTTTTGTATCTCGTAATATGAACCTGGAGCATTGTTATCCTCTGACAAGATATCCCTCACGAACTTTGCTATTGCGTCAACTGCATCCCCAGGCAAGTTATAATCTGTCTTTATACCCATCAATCTACTAGCAGATGATAAAGGCGAATGACCATCTCTAGATCCACTATTTAATGGCTAATTCGCTGCGTCTACCATACCAAAAAACTGTTGTGCTTCTAAATTTGGTTCTTTGTAAGAAACCTGAGTCGTCTCCATGTTTTCTCTATAAACATCATTAACCATTTGAACCGTAGCTGCCCCAACATTTAATTCCGTTCTAGGTGCCCCCAACATCTAATTTTGTTCTAGTTTCCTTTATCCTATCTGCCACTGAAATGCTACCACTACTAGCAACAATATCAGGTCGTTCTCCATGTAAGTACCAAACCTTATAACTCGGAAAAAATACATTCATATACAAGTGATTTCATACTATGTCTATCCTGACATGATGAGTATTCCGACATAAAGAACATGAACATGTTAACTTACGACTATTTGGTGGCCGAGGTTGTCGACATGCTAATTCCATGAATTCCATCACACCATTTGCATATTCCTCATTCAAAAGATTTGTGTTTGGATTCATCTTTTCACCATCCATCCATGATCGAAAATAAGGAGGAGTAGGCATTTTATAACTATGTTTGTGAAATAATAAGAGGTGGGTTCTTCTAGTTATATAGAAAATTTTCTTACAGATTTCTGACGGATAATTTCGTCAGAAATATCGAATATATATGTTGGTAACGGCTACCAACGGATAATTTAAATTGAGAAACTATTCTGACGGGTTGGTGACGAAATTAATCCGTCAGTAATATTCCATCACAAATATGTCAGAAATTCTGACAGAAATTGACCCGTCAGAAATTTATTGACGGTCATTTATTCTGTCAATTTTGCCGTTATTATTTTTGACGAATATTTTTCCGTCAGAAAAGTCCGTCACAAATCCCCTTTTTGTTTTTAGAATGATATTTTATAAACAAGAACGATTACAAAGAAGAATACATAAGTCATAAAATGCTCAAAAACCGAGGATTGAACTATATTAACTTTCATTTTAAAATCAGAAACTTATATATATAATAACTGAGTTGAATATATATATAGGATTGAAGAATACGAAAGATAAACAAGACGTAAACATAACATATTAGTGACTAAGTCTTGTTTACGTTTTGGTTAATAAGACTATAACATAATAAAGTAATCAAAAATCTAATCTATTTAAATTACAAAAAAACTAAATCGTGTTTTGACTGATCAAAGATAATATTAAATTTTAGATGATGAATGAGCTCTTGGAAAATTTTTATTTACCTTACAAAAAAATACAATAAAGTTATTTATTAAAGAAAAACATCATACATATTGTTGTGTTACCAACTATGCGAATAATGGGACCCCTAAATTAAATTAGCCGAAAAAGTTGTTGGGAAATGCTGCTGGAGCAAGATTTTGACTGCATCGAGAGATAGTTAAGGAGCATAGACACTTTGGCTTTAGAATATTTTCATATTCAAAGGCTCATTTTTTAAAGACAACTCCTTACCTATTGCTCTAAATCGGTGTGATGTATTAACTAACTCACTCATTTTGTAAAGAAAACAAGATTAAATTATAAACAATGCTCAAATATTAAAATACCATTTTCTGCGTTCAAAATGTTCAAAATTTTAAGAAAAAAATAGAATTTATTTGTTTTTTTTATTTGTTTTTTTAATATGTGCAAACTAAAAATTCTTTTTAGATACTTCTCGAGTATATTTTGAATGATAAGCCAAAAATTTCATTTTGTAGTGTTTTTTTTTATGTCTTGTGTACTAAGAGATTTTGAGTTCGAAACTTTGGTTGGAAACATATTATTTTTAATAATTCTATAGACTAATGGTTGTGGACGGACGAAAAGATGAAAGCCTAAACTTAAGGGTGTAAATACATAGATATATGGGCACGGTTTTTGTTTTGAATTTAGAATATTATTTTTAAGTTAATTAACTCTAAAATGATCTAAAATGGTTAACCAAATATGAAAATGATGTGCAAATGTTTACATTTTCCTTAAAATTAGTTGGGTTCACTTGGATACTAAAACGATAATTACAGTGACACACAACGGAAAAAGTCAATGTAGTATGATTAATAATTCAATTAGTAAAATGTCATTTCTTTCGTTGCGGTCAAGGCAATGTTAGTTTAGAAAACTGTAATTAAATACAAGACAAAGACAGTATCTACCGAATTAACAAAAAAAAAAAAAAAAAAAAAAAAAANAAAGACAAATGCCCCATAGCCGGTTTAAATAGTATATTATAGCGTCCCATTTTTTCATGTCAATATGATGTGATTACAAATTTTTATTTATATATTTATTTATTTATTTCTGTGTAAGTTATTGATCTTATTAGCTGGTTTTTAATTCCTTTTCTATTTGTTGTAATGCCGAATATATTCTAATAAAATAGCCGTTTGATAATTTCTTATCATCTTAACTTCACTATTTTTATTTTTTATTTTTATTAACTAGTTTTTTTTGTCGCATTCATCTTTGGACCACAACGAACATATCATTCCCCGTAACACAAACTTTATAAATAAAAAAATATACTTGTTGAATCAAGATTTAACAATTAGGACAAACTCTGATCTTGTGGGTAAAAGGTTACAGTAATCTTAAGAAGAATTTCATACATCTTTGGGGAGTAATTACATGGGTATTTATACTAGAAATACATGCTTAAAACCCTAATTACATAAATTAACCTAATGGGCCTCGAGCTGGAATATCCAGCTCGTCAGAGCGGCCCACCTAGGTTCTGGCCTTCTAAATCCCCCTTCGCTCCTTCAGGTCGGTGTCCATCTGGGCCTTCAATCAAAATAGGCTTTTGGGCAAGTGCTACACATGGTATCAACAGCTAGTCCCCCCAGGTCAGCGAGAGTGTAACATGTCGTCGATCGAGCTCTCATATTTAAAAGTTCATATCGGCTGAGGTGCATTTAATGCTTCGTAGCCTTTTGCGAATCGTTTTCGTAGGGTAAGCTAAAGAGTCACACATTTACAGATTCCCACGCGCAATGATTTCATTCCTCGGTAACCGTCGTCTTTCCAGGGTATAAATACCCCTCCGCACCTTCATTCTCATACTTCACTTTTCAGAATTTCTCCACAGGTAGAATCGCTCTCCCTTCTCTCTTTTTTCTCTCTCTAAAATTTTCAGCTCGGCGGTGTATCTCTAATAGCTCGGTGACTTGCTTGATTTACACTATGTCCACCTCTCTTGTGAACCCTAATGAATCTTCAGCTTCCCGCGATGATCTGAGTGTCGCCGACCTAGAGGTAGCTCTTGAAGAACGAGCTCCTCGAGGAAATTGGGTTTCTCCAGACCACGAACTGACAAGTCTCGCACCTACTAAGTGTTCGGAGAAAACAATTCGGGAACTCGTCCGAGATTTCCCCTTTTTTAACGGGATCCCATTCATGATTCCCAAACCACATGAACGACCTTGGAACTGTCCCAAAGGTTATGTATGCCTATATGAATCCCTTTCAGGAAGTGTCATGTTTGGCTCCCCTTGCCGAAGTTGCTGATCTCTTATTGCGCGAGACGGAAGATCGCCATTTCGCAGTTATCTGCTCCTTCAATTAGGCAAATGATAGCTCTGATGGCTCATGCTCATGAGTTCGGAGTGGAGGTCGACATCAAGTACCTGGAAAACATGTCGTCGATCAACCCGATAGTGCAGAAGAGGACGAGGTTGAACACAGCTTTATCTACATCAACTTTAAACCTCCGTACAAGTTGATAACTGTAGGTGCAGGAGACAAGATCCATGGTTGTAAAACAAGATATTTCTTTTTGAAGGTTGTCCCAGAGTCCGTCGGCGATGTAGGAAGAATCTTGAAAAGGAAGTGGGCAAATACCTTTGGTAGATACCACCTAGGACCGTCGAGCTGATACATGTAAAATTTTGATGAATCTAACTCAGCTTTTGTTGTTATCTGCAGAG
Organism: Iberis pinnata; assembly: GCA_900406425.1. NCBI lineage: Eukaryota > Viridiplantae > Streptophyta > Magnoliopsida > Brassicales > Brassicaceae > Iberis > Iberis pinnata. The sequence continues at coordinate 15,463 of OVBE01007765.1, forward strand.
CTGCATTTTAACGTTGGTCCCTTTCCATCAAAATTTCTTGAAGACATTGCAAGGTTTCGGGAGGCAGGAACTTATCACATTAATCAGTTTGATCTCGGACGTATCCAGCAGAGTATCCCATTCATCATTTCTAGTAAGGTTACGCGGGCCTCTATTGTTAATTTGAAGGAATATTCGCCTAACTGTGACTTGTCATTTTGCAGTTAGTTGGGATCTCAATATCTGTCCTTTTAAGAAAATCAAAAGGATGGGACGTCCAAAACCAATAGTTAACTATTTAGTAGAGCTAAGCAAATCGGCTTCTAGCTCAAAGAGGAAACTCGAGCAAATGTATGGTTCTGCGAGTAGCGAAGATCCTTGCCCTGCTCTGATAACTAAGATAAGGCGCCGATCCAAATGGGATCGCAAGTCTCGCAAGGTGGCGGTAATTGATGAGGTGGAAGAGCCGAGTTCAGCTGTTGTTCCAACTGAGGAGGGAAGCTCGAAAGAAGAGGTCCCTGTTGAGGGATATACAGTAAATGAGGGTGTTCCTATTGGGGAACACCAACAACAAGAAAATGCTCTTGAGTAGCAGCAGGAAGTTCCTACTGAGGAAGTCCATGTTACCGATCCATCTGCTCCACCACCTGCTCCTACTAGTGGAACTCCAACAGTGTCTCAGATGCTGGGAGAAATGACTGGGAACATAGAGCCCATAGATGGCAGTTTAGAGACATTTTCTCAAGAGCTTCCTCATCTTCTTGGAGCAGGTGGTGATGATGAGAATGAGGAAGAGGAGAAGGAGGAGGATGAGGAAGCTGCGAATCCTCAAGATGTCGAGGAAGGAAGCTCCCAATCAGAGAGGCAGAGCAACTCACGAATGAGTTAGGCATTCTCTTTCACGCACAAGGGCATGCCGTTCTTGCAAGATAAGCAGGCATGCACGAGTTTGGTGAATCACCTCGGGGCCAACGGTCTGATGATTCCGACAGTAGTCGGCTGATGGCACCCGAAATTTATGAAGCTTTATCTCGGCAAGCTTGCCAGGTAGATCCTCATCCTTCCGTCTTTCTTGCTGGTAAAATCATATAAGTTCTAAATTCTCTATTTGTTTGATGTGCATACTTTGGTGACGACTAATGAGGTCATCGCCTTTTATGAGAATAAGCTCCGAGCCTTATCTGGTAATAAGGACGAGCTGGTTAGGCTGTCAAAGCTAGTTGATCAAGGCAAGAAGCGCCTCGCCAAAGATCGGCTGAAACCGAACAAGCAAGAAGAGGTGATTAAACAGCTAACAACACAGGTAGCTGTCGTAAAGAGGATGTTAAGTGAAACCGCGAAATCTGCTGTCAACAAACTTTCCGCTCTAAGGGCTGAGCTTCAAAACACCTACGAGGTTTCCATAACAGAGCTTGTCAATCAGAAAGTTATCCTGGACCAAACGGGTGCCGACTTCTTTGAGCTGCGAGAGACTTATGCTGCCCTCAAGAAATTTCATGAGAGCAAGATGAAAAGGCTCCGACTCTCCCAAGTTTCACAAGTCGCACTAACGCGGCAAGAGACTCGGGTTGAGTGTGCAAAAAATCTCGAGAAGCTTCGTTGTCATGTGGAGGACCAACAAATCTTGAGAAGCCTCTCGAGCTGATGGCAACGCTTGAGGCAGATGTTGCGATGTACAAGGTGCAATACGAAGAATTAGACATAACTAACATGATACCTGAAGACTTCGTCTTCCGTCCTCCATTCAACGAGCATGGTTCGAACCTAATTTGATCACCTCTGGGAGGTTCGGATTCCTGCCGAGGTCTAACCTGCTACTCCAGCGATGCCGAGGGTGTAGCTGTTCCTTTGGAGAAGCTCTCATAGATTTCTTAGAATTGGGGTCGATCTGTCTTGTATCGCTCGTGTTCCTTTGAGGTAGTTTTTGTTTTTTCTTGGGATTAGGATCTGCTTTATATGTCAGCGGTTTTGCTGTTATTTTCAGAAGGATTATGTTTCCAGATTGTTCATCTGTTAGGTTGTTGTTATTCTCTTCGCAAACCATTATAATATTGGTACCTTTTGATAATGGAAATAGAGCTATGGCTCGGCGTATTCTTTTGCACAACACTTTATTTGTATATTCTTAGTTTAGTAAACATGCTTGTCTATGTTGACATTGAAATGAGAAAACTTTGATCTCGCTATGTCGGTTGGTTGTGAACCGGTGTTCGGCTCTTTAATGTTATGAGAATATGGCTATGGTATAAGTGAATGTTTCTCTAGTCTTTGTACGAACTTAACATCCACCCGATCAAAAGCCGGAAGGAGGCGACCTACAGATTGTCCCTTCTGACAAGTGATCTATCGACAAAAACTTTAGTTTTGTCAATATTCTCGGTTGGAGTATGCAAGTCGGAACTCAGCTTTTGAGGTGAGACTTATGCTCGAGCGTTGTAACTTTGCACACGTCCAATACTCGTCTTTAGGAGTACGCGAGTCGGAGCTTGGATTTTTTAAATGGAGACTTAAGCTCCAATGTTGTGACTTTGCACGTGTCCAATACTCATCTTTAGGAGTATGTTGATACCAGGTTTAGCACCTGCTCTCAAAAGCCCATTTCGACACAAGGC
>OVBE01007766.1:0-18052 GCA_900406425.1 Iberis pinnata
TCTCAGCGTTTAGAACGATATCTCCCATGATGCCTTCGTGATCTTCTTTTTACAAGGATCTTATAGGTCTCGTGCAAATTCTGTGCAGATTTCGTTTCGTGCAGATTCTGTGCAGAATCCGTTTCGTGCAGAATTCGTTTCGTGCAAATCTCGTACAGAATTTCACCTTAAGCTCTGATACCAATTGTTGGATGATAAGGATTATATATAAAGAAATAACTCTTCTTTATTAGATTTAGGAAAATCTCATAAACTCTCATCATAAGTTATGCCACAACTCAGCATCTCCTTATATAAGAATTCTAGTTCCTATTTCTAATCAAGAAACACTTTTTATTCCTAACTCAATTAAGAAACACTAAGAATAGAAAATCTTATTAGTTTAGATAATCTCTAATATTTAGATATCTCCTAAATATTTTATCTAACCTAATCTTCTAGAATTCTTATTTTTTTTTTTTTTAAGCTTTTTTAAGCTTAAGTCATCGGTTAAGATTTTTACGAGGATCCATCTCGTTGGTTCAAATTCATGAAGAAATGAGGTCAAAAACTGATTTTTTGGTGACGGACATTAACATACGTAACATTAATTAATTTATCGATGATAGCGATAACGATATAGATACGTCTATGATATTAAAAAAAAAAAAAAAAAAGCAAATTGCATGCGCCACTTTATAATTAATGTTCTGATACATGAAGATAAAAACACAAAGCTTAAACGGCGTGAGTTTTCTATACAATTGAAAAATAAAGGTTGGTCAAAAAAGCAGCATCTTTGAGTGATCGAGTGGAGAATATCTTTCCCTCCTTGACGCATAATTTGTTTTTATAAAAAAGAATATTTGATGGTAGTACACGCACGAGTCAAGAAGCCAACGACCAAAGTCCATTCTCCATAACGTATTTATTTCCCACCTGACATAATGTTTGAGAAAATCATTATTACAAATTTTTAAAAAAGTAGGATACATCATATGCTTTATCTTGGGTCCATTTCAAATTTGATCCGTTAATCATCAAAAACATTCGATTGGATGATAATGATCAAGTAAGTGATGAGTCGTTTTAATTACCTTTACCTCTCTCGCACGATTTTGCCATAAAAGAGAGAAAAACAACGAGCAACGTAACTCCAGCAATTAAACCAACTATTATTGCAAGTGTCTTCTCTATCTCATCCTCATTATTGTGACGATTCTCACCTAAACGTATTAAATAAAAAACATTCTAACAATACTTATGATCAAATCTAAGTTCTTTGTTTCTTGAAATGATATATATTTAAATTATAATTATGAATATTATAAATCATTATCTTTAGAATATATTATCTAACTTGTAAATCAAAATCATTTCGACCAATTATGAGAGACTAGTAGTTATTTAGTAAATTAATATTTTGCAAAATACAAACATATTTATTTTGGGAAAACATGTAAAACCTTCTATGCAGTATACAACTTTTAGGGGATGAAGAGTAAACAAAGGTTTTTGTAGTCTCTCAATGTTTTTAAAAATTATATATGTAAAATATTTTTGTATTTCTATAAAAAAATGTAAAGTTATTAAATACTTTACATCTAATAATAATATGTTAATCTTTTATTGAGTGATTAAATGTTTTTAGTATACAGTATATGAAATATTTATAATAAAAAGTAATTTTTTAACCAAAACACCTTAAATAACGGAGTATAAAGACCGAAAGAAACCTAGTAACTAATTAATTAGTTAAAGTAAGAAGAAGTGAGAACCTTAATTAGGAGGAGAAACAAAAAAAAACAAAAAGTAGCATTACCGTAGCCGTTGGCTCGCGAGTGATCACCACGCGCAGAATAACGAGCATAGCACTTAGCTAAGTAGACGTCGGCCCAAGCGGCCGAACCGCAATCGGATTTGAGGCGTCCGATAGCCTCCATGAAGCAGTCTTGACACTCGCTCGCACTGAGATCTCCGGTGCACTGCGCCACACCTTGCACTTCCCCCGACACTCCTACTCTGTAGGATCCACCGCTGCTCGCCGCTATATAACCCACCACCGAGTTTCTCCGACTCAACTCCTCCGAGTTATACCCAACCGGTGGTCCACACCTCCGTACCATCACCGTCTTATCTTCAACGCCGAGGAATGTCGCGTTGTCATACTTCACGAAACAGCCTTCTAGCTGCAACGCGCCACCGCATGCGCCGACGCATAGACTTCCTAGTCGGCTAACAGCTCGCGCGACGCATCTAGCGCAATCACCAGAGCCGGAAGAGAGATCTCCGCGACACTGGTACAATCCGTAGACGGAGGAGCTATCGCCGGAAATTCCGTTGACGGTGAAGTTGTTGTATGTGTAGAGAGAAGCTGAGCTAACGAACGAGGTGAGTAGCGAGTTGACGTTTGACTCGTAAGGAGATCCGGGATAGTACTTTGGTTGCGAGCAGCCGCCGTAAACGAAAGTATCGACGGCGGCGAATGAGAATGTTCCGAGAAGTGATACGACGGCGACGAAGAGAAGTGTTGTTGTGGAAAACATGACTTTCGCTGATTCGAGAAGAAAATATGAGAAAGTATCAACTTTTTTAAAAAAATGTTTGGTGCGTTATTATGAAGACTTGGTGCGTTGATATATGATTATTTAAGTACATTTATTTTAAACTATATTTCATGATTTGCTAAATGTTATACTCTTTTTTTTTTTGTTTAAAGGCTACTAATTACAATACTGTCAGGAAAATCAACTTTGATTTGTTTTATTATCAACATCATTTTATTTTATTAAATTATACAAACACCAAAATTTCGTCATAGGTATAAGTATGCTTCTCGCTTCAAAATCAAAATCGAAATCGATATCAAAAATTTCTTGAAATGCGAAAAATGTTATAGATGCACGATTTCAAAATAGTCAATTTAAAAACGTTTTAAAAACATTAATTCTTTTATTAGAAGTGTTATAGTTTTGTGGTTCTATAAATTAAATTACAATAAATAAAAGTAGGACACTTTTTGAATTTAAATATATTTTTACAAAGGTACAAAAAGATACAAAAATAAGTCTTGGAAACATAAGAAATAATATTGTTTTCATATTTTAAACTCATAGTTTTCTACTTTTAAAAAATAATAACCAAAATAATTCAAATTTAATTATTATTAATTTGATATATATTGCATCATTTTTTTATATTAAAAATATATTTTGAATAATTTATTTATTTTTATACAAATAAATAATATAGGTAAATACAATATCAATATATTTGTGAAAGATATTTTATAGTTTTGCTTTTATTTTCAAAAGGTTACTAATTGATTAGATTTTTATTTATTCTTTATTAAAAATTATATATATATATATATATTCGTATTTCAATTATGTAGCCATTCTTATTATCTTAAAATTTTTTCTTTCGTGATTTAAAACGTTTACACTTCCATTTCCGATTCTACACCCTTTAGAATTCACGTCTAAGATCTATCTTAAAATTTATTTTCACATCATCGGAAATCAGTTACCTACTTATTGTTGGTGTCCAAATTCCTTAAGTAGAATTTTGCCTAAGCTAGTTATGTTGTCCTATCTAACTCAGCATGTATTGGCCCCAAAGGGATTGACCGATAAGGTACTTACACCTGAGTACACTAAGAAAGTGACGAAACACCCAACGCGTAGCCTGACCAAGGTTGACACAGACGCACCCTGGGGCCAAGTCTAAACCGTTCCGAGTTTCCCAGGATACAACGAGATCGTGGGGACGAGGAGACGTAGACGCAACAAGAATATCGGAACAGAAACCCGAAGTGTCCAGAAGCCCCAGCTAGAGTCGGAGCTGACCTCAGGTGTATAAATAGAGAGATTAGCAAGACAGAGGGGATCTTTTGGCTCTTTTTCGAATATTACTTGAACATTTTTCCTTGTATGCAAGTTTGAGCAAAAAAAAAAACAATCTTATTAATACAAATTCTATTCATATAAATTTGAGTTGTTGTTTTTTTCTTATTAAGACGAAAATTACCGAATTTCTCACTAAAATATAACTATAAATCTACTTTTTGGATTCTAACATCCACAAATTGGCGTCGTCTGTGGGAAGTTTAAAGATTTTTAAACGCAAAAAGAAAACTACAACCGGATCCAACACTATCATGATTGAAGAACTACCACCGCAACCGGACGGGTACACCAACACGATCCAGGCACTCCGTCAATATGTACAATCCATGTCCGAGAGATTGAAGGTGCAAGATGCCCTAAATCAGTCTCTGCTCGATCGACTCGATAAAATGGCGAAGAAATCCGCAGATCAAACCAAGGCGATTACCAAACGCCTTGACCAGGCAGCATCATCACGCCGATGACCACTCCGGGCTACCGCTCGACAATACCCCATCTCTAGGGAGCATTAGATTGATGTTCCCTCCAACCCCGAACTCAGTCAAGACGTACGCACACCATTTCGATGCAACGGAAACCCAACCGGACGACAACACCTGGGAGGAACACTCCACCCCGAAGGACAATCAATCTCAGGGCAACCTTGAATAGTCGAACCATATCGACCACGCCGAGGACTTAGTTGACGGGAGGGATCACATCGATCTATCCAAAAGTTCAGATGGAGGACCCGACGGGTACGAGGAGGACTACCACCACCCCTCTTCCCAACCAGATAGAAGATCTCAGCCTTCGATCCGAGAGATCCAAGAGATGAAAAATTCTCTCCAAGAGGCTGTCCGAAAATTGAACTCTAAGGTACACCAGGGGGTCAACTCGGTTCTCGAGTTCCACCGACGGATGGAGGAGACGCTCCGTAGCCTATACGCCCCCACATAAAAAACGCCAAAGTACGGAACCCTGGGAAAATCAAAATCCCCTTTTATGAGGGGAAAACAGACCCCAAGGCGTACATGATAGCCTTCCACATAGCGGTCGGCGGAGCACAGTTCGATGAACATGAGAAGGACACAAGATACTGTCAGCTCTTCAGCGAGTACCTTCAAGGAACAGCTCTCACATGGTTCTCACGACTACCCGAGGGCTCAATCCATAATTTTAACCAGATGTGTTTAATGTTCCTAAAGCATTACTCAATGTACATTGAAAGGGACATCTCAGACGTAAATATGTGGAGTATGACTCAGGGGCCCAACGAACCCCTCTGACAATTTATCGACCAATTCAAAGAGGTAATATCCCGAGTGGTGGTAACCGATAACGCTGCCATTACCGTTCAGCAAGAAATGGTTTAGTGATCACTTCTGGTGGAGTTTGCAATGGCTTTTGTGAATCAGTTATTGCAGGTTCATCTTCTTCAGCTTTTTTTAAGCACGACCCCCCCCCCCAACTAGGACCACACTGTCCTTAGAGTATAGAAGATGGTAAGTTGGAGTAGAAATAGAAGATGTCTGCTCAAGATAGACGGCATTGATGTTGGCGTAGTATTTTGGATTCTGCACAGATTTTCCTAGTAGATGACCATTCGCAAAAGTGGAACTTAATGCGGTTTTTCCTTCAAGAGTGGTGACCCTAGAGGTGAGATTGTCTATCTTTGAGTAGATTGCACCGAAGGATGTATCCATCTTGTGTTGGATTTCACCGAACTTCTTTGATGTCTCCATTGCATAAGTAGCTTGGCCCTGGAGAAGGTGCTGTAACGTAGCTTCAATGTTGAAGGGTTGAGTAGGAGGTTGGTTACATGAGAAACTAGGAGGTGCACCAGTAAGTTGTTGTTGCTGTGGTTGTTGAAAACCATTTTGTTGTTGTTGCTTTGGGAAGTAACCTCTTGATATCTTATGATTTCTATTTGTTTTACATTCCATTATGAATGCATTTTAGATGATTCAATAGCATTTAGGCATGTATAGGTTGGATTTGCATACCATTTCATATTTCAGGTGATAGAGACCAAGGAACCAAGTTATGGATCAAAAATAGGTTTTAAAGGTGAAGAAGAGCTTGAAAACAGAGCACATCAGTCAGGAGCATCAGCCAAAAAGAAGAGCTAAACCGATGTGAAATTGAAGAAAAACCGATATGGCCACATCGGCCTACCACATCGGTTAGCCTAAACCAATGTGTTCGGCTAAGTCAACATAATTTCTTTCCTATTTTGAATTTTTGACCCATTTTTAGTGGGTTAACCCAAGTGTTTTAGGGTTAACCCAATGGATATTAGCATGACTATATAAGCTTTTACCCTAATTTTGAGGGGACTAAGCTTATTTTTCCTAAGAACTTTTATAATCATTTTGGTTGTTGTTTTCATTCTCAAATCTACTTCTAATCATGTCTTATCACACATCTCTCATAAGATTTGTGATATCCTTATGATTAGTGAGTAGTGATCCTTAAGTGAATGGTTAAGTAGATTTAGGGAATTAGATGAAGGATTGTGGTGTTTAGGAGTTGTAATTCATAAACCTTCTTATAATTGATGCCCTTAATGATAGGATTTAATTGATCTCTCACTTCTAGGAGTTAGGATTTTTGCGCCCGAAAGGTGTTCGACAAAATGCCGGAACCAATCTTTATAAGCTAAATGAGATCTAGCCAAGACATTGTGTTAGTTAGTTTAGTGGTTAAGATAAATTGGATCTTAATGTTTCTTAATTGTGTAGTTTTCCAAGAGATTGTTTAGATTGCATAATTAAGGAAAGAATTAGTGCCATGAAAGTGGATTAGTCTAGGTTTTGGAATTTAGACCAAGGGTTAGCTCAATAGATAGAATATACACCACAAGAATTCATTTGATAACCAAAATCAATTACCTAAACCATTCACTTAGTCCTTTATCTTTGAATTATCAAGTTTTAATTTCTGTTGACTTTTCTAATTATTGTTGACTTTTGAACTGTTGACTTTTATTTGACTTTTTAAATTGTGTATGTTTGAATGTTTAAACCAACAATCTTAATGTCATAGACTAAGTATGATTCACATAGGATTAGTGAGTTGAACTTTACCTGAATTGGATGATATCTTAAGTACTTTAATGACATAATTAAACTTAAGTATTTGCTAGACAATAGATTAGCAAATCTTTGTTTATCACCTCTGTTCAGGTTATAGTTGTTGAAGGGTTGAGAGTTCTTCTGTTGTTGAGGTGAGTACACTTGGTCTTGTGGGTTGGAAACATTGTTGCTTCTGTAAGAAAGACCAGGGTTGTTAGAGTAGTTGAAGTACCCCTTGTTGTAACCCCCTTGGTTCTGCACAAAGCACATTTCTTCTTGCTGTCAAGCTTTGGCAGCTTGAATATTGAGTTTTTCTTCATCAGAGATGAAGTGAACTTGATGTTGTTGACCCAGGAGTAGCATGTCCAACTTCTCATTCAGTGCCTTGATCTCCTTCTTTGTGCTATCATCAGATGTAGAACTACCTCAAGGTGTTCTATCATAGTCCTCACTGTAAATCCCATCAGATTGGACAAGATTCTCAACCAACTTCCATCCGTCATCCACACTTTTGTTGAGGAAGTTCACATTACTTGCAGTGTCTAGCAACATTCTGATCTTAGGCAAGGAACCTATGTAGAGGGTGCTGAGTAAGGAAGCTTTGCTGAAACCGTGATGGGGGCATTGCATAGTGTAGTTCTTGAAGCGCTCCCATGCCCCAAAGAAGGTTTCAATGTTCTTATGACCAAACCCTGAAATGTCATTCCTCAGACGTGCTGTTCTTGAAGTTGAGAAGAACTTTGCAAGGAAGGCCTTCTTGCAGGCATCCCAGGTTGTGATGGAGTTCCTTAGGAGTGACTTCTCCCACTGATGTGCCTTCTCCCCCAAAGAGAAAGGGAAGAGGCGTAGCTTGAAAGCGTCTTCATTCACACCATTTATCTTCGTTAGACCGCAGAATCTATCAAACTCATCGAGGTGATCAAGCGGATCTTCCATAGGTAGTCCATGGAACTTGTTGCTCTGCACCATTGCAATGAGACTGTGCTTGATCTCGAAGTTGTTATTCTGAACTGCAGGTGGACTGATTCCATGTCGTATCGTGTGAGTGTTGGGGTTATCACCAGCACTTATGGTGTTATGGTTGTCTCTGTCGGCATTGTCTGCCATTTGCAAGTTCAACCGTCTCAAGTGTTCCGCACATTCGTGTTCACGTCTTTCCCGAGAGTGTTCTCGTTCAAGAGCTCTGATGTCGTCAACGAGGGGAATCAAGTCAGTTGGTCCTCTGCTTCTCAGGTTCATACACTGCTAGGTAGGTACCTGAAAACAAAGCAAACAAAGGTAGACAAGTAAGTAAAAATGTAAAAGAAGCTTGATCTGAAAAGATCCAAAATCCAGAATGTAGTAACAAATCCCAAACGGGAACGACGCCAAATGGATAGTAAGATTTTGCGGTCCTATTGGGTATCAATTACCCATTGTTGTAGTATAGATGAATTGTCAATTCAACTGGGAGTGTACTAATAAATCTAAATGCAATGAATGCTTTAAAGTCAAGCTAAGTATTAAGAGGGGTGGTTTTTCTAAAAGGTCCTAAGAGCAATGGACATGCTGAAGGTAAAGTGCATAAACATAAAAAGAAGCATAAAAGACTAAGATGTAAAAACAGAGTAAAAGCAAAGAGGGTGAAAGATGTAAACAATGTGAAGTAGTTCCTGAGATCAAGGGTAATTGACTAAGGATCCATCATGAACCACCTAAGTACTTAGCATACCTCATACAATGAGCTAACCCTAGACAGTAGCAACATAAGCAACCAATTCCAATCTCTTGGAAATCAATTTCAAGCATAGCAATCACGGACTCAACTCTCGTCATAGACAGTAACTACTAAACAGGCATGAAAAACAATCTACTATATTCAATAAGCTTCCCAAACAACTAATGCCTTAGAAGGGGAAAAAAATCTCTAAAATCACATAGTTCTGGACACCTTCAATGAATCACCTCTCGGTGGGCCTAAATGCGGGTTTTCAGTCCCTCTCACGATGAAATACAATCAGCATTACGAGCAAGTGAAACAGAAGGGATTTAAAGACAAAAAACTTAGGTACTAAGATGAACCCAGAACATCAACCCTAGTCTACCCCATCCTCAGGAACTTAGTGGACTACTCACTACTCATGGGAGTAGAAGCAGAGAAAACAGAAATCATAACTTCAAAGCTAAACATGCAGATCTAAGGAGAAACAAATGAAGAACAACAAGAACACAAATTCATAAACTAAGAACAACAATGAAACAGTAAAACAGAGATGAAGAACAAACTTAAAACAGGAGATTAAAAGCTCAAAACGAAAATCAACAAGCACCAACTAAACAACAACCTAAAGTTAAGCAAGAAAGTAAAGGAAAAACAGTAGATTAACTTAAAACTTGAAAGAAATCTGGTTTTTACACCAAGAACATGAAGAACAACAAAGAGAATGAAAACCTAAGACTAAAACCTAAAAAGAAAAGAAAAACTAAGCTTGTTGTAAATGGAGGCAAATTAGGGATTTTATAGTGTTCAGAGAAAAACTCAAATTCGTACTAAAGACAAAAAGCTAATCATTATCTTGGATCTTGGGCCTTGGTTCAGGTGCTATCCGGATTTGAGTTAGTCGGGTCGGAACTTAAGCTAGTGTGTGTTCGATCTGAAGTGTTGAGAGCTTGGACGTAAAGGTCGAGATCGATCCAACCTGAGATACGTTTGAGAGTGAGATCGATCCAGGCATGCTTGAGCTAAGATCAATCCATCCTTGTGTCCTTCTTAGTCTTGCTTCAATTTCATGCACTTCCTTAGCTTCTTCTGAGACTTCATAAATTTCCTTGAAAGAGAGAGAGATCGTTCCAAGTGAGTGTGGAGATCGATCCGTGCTGAGATGGGATCGATCTCAAGTGTTGCTGGGATCAATCTGAGATCGATTTAGATAGAGTGCAGGATCGATCCATGAGCTTGGTGTTAGGATCGATCTGGACTTGATGCGGTGGTGCTTGAGATCGATCCAGGTATGTGCTGCAGAAGCGCTTGAGATCGATCTAGGTATGAGCTGCAGGGTCGATCCAGATAGGTGCTGGGATCGATCCAGGTAGCTGTTGGGATAGATCTAGTCCATTCCATGCTAAGTGGTGCTTAATTCAATGTTAAGTGCTGCTTTTCTATAATCTCACAAATCCTTCCCGAAAACTCCTGAAAGTCCTGAAAAATCTCCAAAATGCGTGCATATGCAAATTCTAATGCAAAAGTCCTAAAAATCACAAACTTACTAAAATCAACTATAAATGTGATGTATGCACGTCTAAAGACCTCAGAATTGATGCTAATTGATATGTAAAATCCATGAAAATTCAGATTCATCAACTCCCCCAAACTAAATCCTTGCTTGCCCTCAAGCAAGTAATTCAAAAGTCTGGGGGTGAGGTTTGAATGTGGGAACTCAGAACCAAAATATGCTGCAAACACATGTAATATTAATGTCCTGGTTACTAGTTCTAAAATACAATCCTAAGTTCATCCTACTTAAAAACTTTAGCCATACTCATCACTATTCATCATAGACTAATTCCAACTTCCACAATGCATTCAAATTCGTTTGTTCCTTTAACATTCATTAATCAGGAAACATGGATCAATTCATGTACCTTCAATGAAATCATTTAGTCAAGGACATGTTAAGGAGTAAAGATGACCCCTTCATGCAGTGGTTAGTAACTCAGAACAAGGGTTATCTCAAAAGGGAATGAGCTTTAACAGAAGGCTAAAGGTAAGAATACTTAGATGCATATAGAAATAGAACCTCATCTACCCAATTCTAATGAAACCTAAGTTTCCTAATTATATCCAGTGATGCGTCCTAGTTCTACCCTTTTGAAACTCAAAGTGATCATACCCATTTACATTCCCATTTTTCATCTTTTCTTTGTTACCCTTAGGAGAGACTTCTTTCTTAGATGTTGCTAGCTGTTTCAGGAACTTACTTACTTAAACACTTAATGGCTATTGACCTTCTTACTTGCACTGTCTTTTGGGTTTTACCCTTTTGCATTCATTGTCATATGTTTCTTCTTATTCTGCACTAGCCGTATTTTTTTGCATATTAATGTCCCCCCAAACTTTCTACTAGCATGTTATGATTCTTTTTCTTTTCATCTCCTAAGGTTCTTTCTTAATACTTCCCTTTTTACCAACTACCAATACCCTTTCATTTGATTCCACCCAAACGAACATTCAAAATTGAATCCCACCTAGTCGAAAAAGCATGGACTAGAACTACATGAGACCCTATTCCTGTCAGTTCGAACCTAACACTTTCTACCAAGCTCATTCCATAAAAGACCTGCCACTCAGTAGTAAATTCAGAGTTTGAAAGAAGGTAAGGTTCAAAGGTGGGGATTCTACTTGGGTTAACAAGAGTGGTAAAAGGTAGAAGATAACCCTAATATGTATATGCTATCCATGAGTTCATATTCAACACACAAATATGATAATTAAGCATTCAAATTCAAGTTCTAATAGATAGAAACAAACTTCAAATCACAACATGCTTCATGAGACAAATGATCATGCAAATTCACATTCCAAGTAAGGTGCGGTTTTACTTTAGACAATTTCTAGATGAATTAGACAACTAACAACCAGGGCACTAACACTTTCTGAGAAAACAACACACTTACAAGGTTATCACCTTCCTAGTTCCCTAAGCATGTGCAACATCCTATATGACACTACATGACATGCAAATGACACTCTGTTTTTGAAGGAAAATTTCTGAAAATTTTTCAAGTTTTTATGGGTTTTGGATGCTAATAGATGATGTATGAATGCATTGGAAATTGGAGACAAATGAACAAACAAGGAAATTTCATTAAATAGCAGGGTCCTTCCGAATCCTCCCCCAAACTTGAATTACACAGTCTATGTGTAATCCAAATTGTGGATTGGACTCAAGGAAGGACATGATAAAAATACAACTTTAGAGACATTTTAAACATACACAACAAACAGAAGCAACAATCACAACAAGCAAATATGAATCAAAGCATAACAAGCAGATCATACAATGAAGGAGGGGTTGGGATGGACCTCAGTTAGCCTAGTCATCTAGGTGAAGATTCGAGAAGGAGTTCACAGCTGATCCCATGGGTGTCATTTGCGAGATGATTTCCCTTAAATTATAGATATCATGATGGAATCCGAGATTTTGATCCCGGTCAAAGGCAATCCTGTCGTGGTCGGGAAGTAAGAGAACTCCTTGCCTCTGGTATTCCAGCTGGAACATATAGCAAAATTGTGAGTTAAGACTTCCAATGATGAATCGCGTCTCTGTCAAGTAATCCAGGTTTATCAGTCTTGATGGGTAAATGCGTCCTCTAGGTCGTATCCGAAGTTTCTTGAAAATTGGTGTTATCCACCCTCCGATGCTTAGCTCTGGTCTTTCCCGTCCGTCCGAATCCAAAGCCTTATTTTTGTATGCCAACAATTCCTCCAAGAACAGTTTGAGGAGGCAAGGTCATAGTCTTCTTAAGTAGGGGAGCAGGTGGTAGTTGTGCAAGGAGTTCCGTAATCGGTGAGCGATACCTAGCCACAGGAACCTCAGTTCTTGAATGATTACGGTGTCGATGTCCTTCCTAGCATAAAATGAATGTGCTAGGACCTGTTGTACGTATCTGACTGCTGGGTGGTGGATGCTAGAGCTTTTTGTTTGTTCGTGTTAAAAATTGTCCGCTGCTATCTCATTCCAAACAAACTCCACTTCCTCATCAGCAATTTTGAACAAATTTAGTTGATACTTCACGCACATAAAACCATATATGTCCCATAGATCCCCGAAAGTGACCCTCTTGGTTTCCCCATCCAAAGTTTTGAAAGTGATAAAAAACCAATAGTGTCATCAATGACATCATCTTCAAAACAGTAGGTGACCTCTAGGGATGCTAAGAACATGCAGGTTTCCTCCTGGTATGCTTCATGGTTATGAGTGACCATGGTTGATATCATCATCATCCCCAACATGTCCTGGACCTTCTTCCAGATGTCAAGAGCTCCCAGAGTCTTGATGTCGAGAAATGTTGACCCCATGAAGTCCAGTTGTATCAATCTTCCATAGATTTCTTCAACCGATGGTCTCTCTTGACGGCTGCATGACATTTTGTTTCTGAAAAGCAACATAGAAACAAAAGTGTGTGAGTTTTGTTCAAGCGCTTAAAGAGTTCAACAAGTGCTACATATGCATTCTCAAAATTAGATTGGGTACACAAGTTACTCTAACAATCAACAATTTAAATTCATGGTTTAATAACATCTTCTTCATCCGTAGTTCAAATCAATTTTTATAAGTTAAAATTGTTTCGACAAAAATGGTTTTAGTAATGAAAGAATGAAACCGATTTTCAAAAAACTTAGGTTGAAATCGATAAGAAAGTTTTGAAGATGAAGTTCGAAAGAGAGAGGGAGTGAAACCGATAAATGTTAGAGCTTGTTGAGAAATCCTTTTGAGAGTAATGTTACTTGTTGGAATGTCTTAGAGAAACCAAAGTGTTTTTAAAGAAAATTGTTGTGAAGTAGATGACAGAAAGAGTTAGAGATGCTCCCTTATTAGAGGGATGGTGCGATTTTGGAGGTAGAGGTGGTGAGTGGAAGGTTGTGGTGGAGGAGTAAAGATGGTGTATGTGGATGAGGACAAAAGAGGGGACATTGGGGTGTGGGTTGTGTAAGAGAATCTTGGAAAGCTTGAGTAGACATTCTCTTTAGTAGTGGTTGTGTAAGAGTGGTGATGGAGGTGATCTCTTATCCTTGAGTGAGGTGAGTTGGTGGGAAAGTGGGTAATGGAGGTGATCCTTTGTCCTTGAGTGAGATAAGCCTTGTTCAAAATTAAGCAACACTCCAATCATTTCGAGTGTGTTTTTCTCGGGTTGATCGCAACTTCTTAGAGTGGTTTGGTGACAGTTTGAGAGATTGGATCAATCCCGATGTTGAGGTGCAGATCAATCTCGGCATTGCCATGGATTGATCATGTGTTGAAAACACATCGATCCAGAACATGTGGATCGATCATACCCACTCCTCGGATCGATCTTATGTTGAATGTTGGATCGATCATATGTTAAGATTCATATCGATCATAACTTCTCCTTGGATCGATCTCGGCTTGATCATGTTCCATAGATGGATCGATCATGTGTTGCTTTGGATCGATCCTGGCGTTAGTTTGGATCGATCCCTTAACAAGTGTGGATCGGTCTTAACATTAAAAACACATTGATCTAGAAAACTCTCTTTGATCAACGCGTTGAAAATGCATCTTGTCCATCTCCCGTTTCTCTTTTCCTTGCAAGATTCCCGAAACTCATCCGGTAAGTACCTAAGACACCAAAACAAGATGAAACTAAAACGCATTAAATCAAGTACTGAAATTTAAAAACATTGAAATTAATATATACAAAGATAGACATGTGACTTCCTCCAAAGTGAGCTTGTTTAAAGTCATTAAGCTTGACTTCCTGTTTTATAGGATTAATGACCCTGAGACGGTTCTCCGAAGAGAACCGAGGTCATTTCTGAGAAGGCTCCTTTGGTATAGTTCTTATCAACCTTGGAGTTCAGCTTTGGTTTTTCATCAACTTCGACAGCAAGTATGATGTCTTCCTCAGAAAGTACTTCCTTGATCATGAAGCTCTTAGAACACAGTGGATCCACATTCCCAAGATAATACTTGAACCTTTTGTTAAGTAAGAACACTTGGTATCCATTCTTGATTTCCAAGGTTCGGGTTTGAGGCTCCAAGTATCTTTCAGAGATTGGAATGTTCGGAGGTGGCTTCTGAGGAGGCACTCGTTCAGC
The DNA here is from genome assembly GCA_900406425.1 of Iberis pinnata. Lineage (NCBI taxonomy): Eukaryota > Viridiplantae > Streptophyta > Magnoliopsida > Brassicales > Brassicaceae > Iberis > Iberis pinnata. The sequence goes on from OVBE01007766.1 coordinate 14,763, forward strand.
TTGAGGTTTGAATTCAGGAATTCCTTTTCCTGGATTTTTAAGGTTGTCTTCAGCTTCTGACATTTCCAATATCCTGATTTCTTTTAACTCCTTTGGAAATTCTTTATCCGGTTCTTTAACAGGTTTGAAGACTTCATTGTGCATTCCAGGCTTCGTTGGTCCCTTTCCCAATCCATCTTCTACTGCTTCACTGCTTGAGTACCCATTCTTCGGATTTTCTTCATTCAGTTCCTTCACATATAAGAGCTAACCTTGGTCAGTGAGGTCTTTGGGTTTAGTCCTGATGTTGAAGATCATCTTTGGTCCTCTCCATATGTTCAGCTTAATGTGATCTTTCTTAATGTTGATTATAGCTCCAACCGTTGCTAGGAACAGTCTTCCGAAGATCAATGGATCCTTAGGCTCTTCATCCATCTTTAATACCATAAATTATGTGAGTATTGTTATATCCTTGATGTTGATAGGTAAGCTCTCTAAGATACCAACATGATGCCTAACCGATCTGCCCGCCATCAACAAATTTATGTTTGAAGTCTTAAACTCATCCAATCCTAGATTTTCGGTAGTGGACATAGGCATAAGGTTGACGGAAGCTCCCAGGTCACAAAGGCATTCATCAAAAGTGAAGGTTCCTACTGAACAAGGTAATGTGAACGAACCAGGGTCTTCTTGCTTCGTCGTTATCAAGGAATTTCATTCTTCAAGTGGTTCCGTCACTTCTCAAGCTACCTCTTCCTTCATGGGTTTCGTAAAAACCTCAGGGTATTTTGCCATAATTTCCTTCTTGAATCCAGAAGGGAAAGGCAGCCTGGGAACATATGGTGGTGAAATGAAGGGTGCGTCCTTCTGTTGTGTTACAGATGGTTTAGTGATCACTTCTGATGGAGGTTGCAATGGCTTCTGTGAATCAGTTATTGTAGGTTCATCTTCTTCAGCTTCTTTTAAACACGAACCCCCCCCCCCCCCCCCCNCAATGTATAGAAGAGGGTAAGTTGGAGTAGAAATAGAAGATGTCTGCTCAAGATAGACGACATTGATGTTGGCGTAGTCTTTTGGATTCTGCACAGATTTGCCTGGTAGATGACCATTCACATAAATGGAACTTGATGCGGTTTTTCCTTCAAGAGTGGTGACCCTAGAGGTGAGATTGTCTATATTTGAGTAGATTGCACCGAAGGATGTATCCATCTTGTGTTGGAGTTCACCGAACGTATTTGATGTCTCCATCGCATAAGTAACTTGGCCGTGGAGAAGTTGTTGTAAGTTGCTGAGAAACCAGGAGGTGCACCAGTAAGTTGCTGTTGCTATGGTTGTTGAAAACCATTTTGTTGTTGTTGCTTTGGGAAGTAACCTCTGTTTGGGTTGTAGTTGTTAAAGGGTTGAGAATTCTTTTGTTGTTGAGATGGGTACACTTGGTCTTGTGGGTTGGAAACGTTGTTGCTTCAGTAAGAAAGACCAAGGTTGTTAGACTAGTTGAAATACCCTTTGTTGTAACCCCTTGGCTCTGCACATAGCACATTTCTTCTTGTTGTTGAGCTTCGGCAGCTTGAATCTGGAGTTGTTCTTCATCAGAGATGAAGTGAACTTGATGTTGTTGACCCAGGAGTAGCCTTTCCAACTTCTCATTCAGTGCCTTGATCTCCTTCTTTGTGCTATCATCAGATGTAGAACTACCTCAAGGTGTTCTATCATAGTCCTCACTGTAAATCCCATCAATTTGGAAAAGATTCTTAACCAACTCCCATCCGTCATCCACACTCTTGTTGAGGAAGTTCTCGTTACTTGCAATGTCTAGCAACATTCTGATCTTAGGCAAGGCACCTCTATAGAGGGTGCTGAGAAAGGAAGCTTTGCTGAAACCGTGATGTGGGCATTGCATAGTGTAGTTCTTGAAGCGCTCTTATGCCTCAAAGAAGGTTTCAGCGTTTTTCTAAGCAAACCCTGAAATGTCATTCCTCAAACGTGCTGTTCTTGAAGTTGAGAAGAACTTTGCAAGGAATGCCTTCTTGCAGGCATCCCATGTTGTGATGGAGTTCCTTGGGAGTGACTTCTCCCACTGATGTGACTTTTCCCCCAAAGAGAAAGGGAAGAGGCGTGGCTTGAAAGCGTCTTCATTCACACCATTTATCTTCGTGAGACCGCATAACCTATCAAACTCATCAAGGTGATCAAGCGGATCTTCCATAGGTAGTCCATGGAACTTGTTGCTCTGCACCATTGCAATGAGACTGTGCTTGATCTCGAAATTGTTGTTCTGAACTGCAGGTGGACTGATTCCATGTGGGATGGTGTGAGTGTTGGGGTTATCACCAGCACCTATGGTGTTCTGGTTGTCTTTGTCAACGTTGTCTTCCATTTGTAAGTTCAACCGTCTCAAGTGTTCTGCAAGTTCGTGTTCATGTCTTGCTCGAGAGTGTTCTCGTTCAAGAGCTCTGATGTCGTCAACGAGGGGCATCAAGTCAGTTGGTCCTCTGCTTCTCAAGTTCATACACTACTAGGCAGGTACCTGAAAACAAAGCAAACAAAGGTAGACAGGTAAGTAAAAATGTAAAAGAAGTTTGATTTGAAAAGATCCAAAATCCAGAATGTAGTAAAAAATCCCAAACGGCAACGTCGCCAAATTGATAGTAGGATTTTATGGTCCTATTAGGTATCAATTACCCATCGTTGTAGTATAGATGAGTTGTCAATACAAATGGGAGTGTACTAATCAATCTGAATGCAATGGATGCTTTAAAGTCAAGCTAAATATTAAAAGGGGTGGTTATCTAAAGGGTCCTAAGTGCAATGGACATGCTGAAGGTAAAGTGCATAAACATAAAAGAAGCATAAAAGATTAAGATGTTTAAAACAGAGTAAAAGCAAAGAGGGTGAAAGATGTAAACAATGTGAAGTAGTTCATGAGATCAAGGGTAATTGACTAAGGATCCATCCTGAACCACCTAAGTACCTAACATACCTCATACAATGAGCTAACCCCTAGACAGTAGCAACATAAGCAACCAATTCCAATATCTTGGCCATCAATTTCAAGCAAAGCAATCACAGACTCAACTCTCGTCATAGACAGTAACTACCAAGCATGCATAAACAACATTCTACTATAGTCAATAAGCTTCTGAAACAACTAATGCCTTAGAAGGGGAAACGAATCTCTGAAATCACCTAGTTCCAGACACCTTCAATGAATCACCTCTCGTTGTTGAAGGGCCTAAAGGCGAGTTTTCAGTCCCTCTTAGGATGAAATACAATCAGCATTACGAGCAGGTGAAACAGAAGGGATTTAAAGA
>OVBE01007767.1:0-18051 GCA_900406425.1 Iberis pinnata
AAAGAACTAGAAAATGACAAGAAATGTTATGTAAAAATCCTAAAATTCTAGTGTTATTAGCAACTAGAACAGAATTAGATGTTAGGACAGCTACAGTTCAAATGGTTAATGATGTTTATAGAGAAAACATAGAGACGACTCAGGTTTCTTATGAAGAACCAAACTTAGAAGCTCNGAAGAACCAAACTTAGAAGCTCAACAGTTTTTTGATATGTTAGACACATCGAATCGGCCATTATATAGTTGATGTAGAGATGGTCATTCGCCTTTATCATATGCGAGTAGGTTGATGTGTATAAAGACGGATTATAACTTGCCTGAGGATGCAGTTGACGCAATAGCGAAGATGATGAGGGATATCTTGCCAGAGGATAACAATGCTCCAGGATCATATTACGAGATACAGAAACTTGTGTTGGGACTCGGATTGCCTTACCAGGTTATAGAAGTGTGCATCGAAGACTGTATGATTTATTGGAGACGTGATGAAACCTGCACTCGATGTCGATACTGTCGAAAAACAAGGTATAAAGATACAGGTGGTAAAGTTTCAGTACCATACAAGATGATGTGGTATTTGCCACTAACAGATAGGTTGAAGAGGTTGTATCAATCTGCGCGAATAGCTGCTGCAATCAGATGGCATGCGGAGCATAGATTTAATGGAGATATCACACATCCTTCTGATGTAGAAGCTTAGCGTCATTTTCAGGCTACATATCCGGATTTTGCAAGCGAGACACAGAATGTCTATCTCGGATTAAGTATAGATGGTTTCAGCCCATTTGGGAAGCATGGTAGACAATATTCTGTATGGCTGGTCATCGTCACACCTAATAATTTGCTGCTATTATTGTGTATGAACCGAGACTTTCTATTTCTCTATGTTCTTGTACCAGGGCCGGAACATCCAAAACGATCATTTGATGTGTTTCTGCAACCATTGATATATGAGTTGCAGATGTTATGGGATTATGGAGAACATGCGTATGATGTGTCTTTACAACATAATTTTAAGATGCGTGTGGTTCTTATGTGGACTCTAAGCGATTTCCCAGCGTATGGGATGCTATATGGATGGACAACACATGGGAAACTAGCTTGTCCATATTGTAATGACAACACTGATTCCTTCCCGCTGAAAAATGGACGGAAAACTTGTTGGTTTGATTGTCATAAACGGTTTTTACCCCCGACTCATCCATATTGTCGATCTACTTCATTAATCACGAAAAAGAGATGTGTTGACGATCCACCGTCTGAATTAGATGGCAGACAGCTATTAACCCAAATGAAAGATTATGGTGTTGAAATGACCAATGATGCAAACGTTGGTGGGAATGGACACATAAATGTTGAGTGGAGTGGTATAAACCATAATTGGCATAAGAAAAGCATATTTTGAGAGTTGCCTTACTGGAAAAACTCATTTGTTGAGACATAACCTAGATGTGATGCACATAGAGAAGAACTTCTTCAACAACATTATGAACACGGTGCTTAATGTCCATGGGAAGACGAAAGACAATTTCAAGTCTAGGTTAGACTTGGCGGATATTTGTTCTTGTCCTCAGCTTTACATTACGGATGATGGAGTTTGTCTAATTCCTGCATTTAGATTGTCTCAGAATGCAAAGTATGAGTTCTTCGACTCGATTATTCATAGGGTCAAATTGTACGCACGAAATTATATGCACAAAATTTGCACGAAATATAAATCAGCGAGAAAACCCTAATTTGTATATGCACAAAATTTTGCACGAAACATAAATTAGCGAGAAAACCCTAATTTGCATATGCACGAAATAAAAAAACATCGAGAAAATTTAATTTTCATATGCACAAAATTTGAACAAAAAATTAGAAAGAATAATAATTTATGAAAAACTAAAAAAAACTATATATTTTCTTCAGAAAACCCAAAATTTGCACATGATATTCACATGTGCTTGAAATTTGCACAAATTTTGCACTGAATAATAATTGTACGCACATATTATGCACGAACCAATTAAAAACGGAAAACATCCTAATTCGCATATGCACAAAATTTGCACGAAACAAAATACTGCGAGCAAATCCTGATTTGCATATGCACAAAATTTGCACGAAACAGAAAATTACGATAAAAACTTAATTCGCATATGCACAAAATTTGCACAAACATTTACAAAAAATAGTTATATAAGAAAAGTTAAAAAATATTAATTTTCTTCAAAAAACCCGAAATTTGCACATGATACTCACATGAACTCGAAATTTGCACAAATTTTACACATAGTAATAATTGTGTGTACAAATTATGCACAAACAAATTAAAAACGGAAAACACCATAATTCGCATACAGGCCCGGTTCAGGGCATAAGCCACATAAGCCTAGGCTTAGGGTCCAAAGTTAATTGGAAAAGTTTTTAAGCAAAACTTTTTTTTATAGGGCTAGTTTTTTTCTTACAAAAATTTTATATTACAAAAGACACAAATATTTTTTTTCAGATTAGGGCATCTTAAACCTTTGGACCGGACATGTTCGCATATGCACAAAATTTGCACGAAAAAAAACTGCGAGAAAACCTTAATTCACATATGTACAAATTTGCACGAAACAAAAAATTACGATAAAAACTTAATTCACATATGCACAAATTTGCACAAACGTATACAAAGAATAATAATATAAGAAAAGTAAATCAAATATTAATTTTCTTCAAAAAGTCTGAATATTTTGACCAAATTATGATGAAAAAAAATCAAAGATAAAATAAATAAAAAAAAACAAAAAATACAAACAGATGAAGAATGAGAAAAACGAAAAAAAAACCTTAACAATAGAAGAGGTGAATGAATTTGTGAAGAGAGAAAAACTCTATTTATAAGATCCAAAGAGAATATATTGAGAGAATATTCGATCATACATGATAATATCTTGATATATTTTAGATTTGTATATGTCATATTTTAGCTAATATTAATATGATTTTTTGTAATGATTTAAATATCAATGTAATCACGCTAAATAAGCAACCTAAACGACATGTGTCGTAAAAAATATTTTTATTAAACTCGTAACGGTAATTTCAATATTGAAAATTGATACCATCGTGCCACGTAAGCAAACTGGATGCATCGTCAGCACGGCACATTAGAAAACTGAATGGCACAATTCGTAATAATGAGATTTCATTAAATCCGTAAATATCTCCCAAACTGAATGTGGTACCGACACCTAAGCTAACTGATTTAATATATAACATTAAACGCTAATTTTTTATTTTTTTATTTTATTGACATATGTATTAACTTATTAAGTATTAACTATTAGGTTTAAGATTATGAATAATGGCAACATTAATAAATAAATAAAAAGAAAGAAAAGAAATTATCTATTGCTTGGGCGTTTATGGAATGATGAGCTTACAAACTGAGTCTACGTTATAGTGGGCCTTAAAGCCCATAACATCTTTATCCCCGAAGGCATCTTTCTTCGGATCGACGACTCTGAGATTCCGATCTCTCTTGCTTCTTCTTCTCCGACTCCCAATGTCGTGATATGCTAAATAAGCTTACTACAATGTCTTATGGTTCTTTTGGTGTTTCATCGAAAGCTCTAGCCTTCTGCCGTCCTTGCTATGGCTCCATTCGAGATCTACCCTTCTCCCTCCGAACGCCTACAGTTTTGTCTCCATCTCTTTCGTTTCCATTTTTTTCTTCTTAACATTCATGCCTAATCAAGCGTTTGTAAGTTGCAACGACCTGAAAATGGAAAATTTTCTATTCAGATTGGGCGTTGCGGCTGTGTTGGAGTTATCGCAGCACCTAGAAATTTGGTGAAACCACGCAAGGAAGAAAGCCGTGGTGATTGTTCAAATTTCGAGAATTCTGTTTCGGCGCGAAATGCGAATTTTGATTCTGATGAAGGTGGAATGTTTTGTATGTTGTTTTCATGTTTAAACGATGGAAGATTATAGTAGAGCAGGGAGAAGTAAGGATAAATCGATGCCATGGAAGAAGTTGGATGCTAATGAGTTTGGTATACAGAGGTCAATGATCCCAGAATCTACACGAATGGTTCTCAATAAGCTTAGGAAAACAGGTATTTACTTTCTTCTCAAGTCTAGTGTCACGCTTTGGAATGAGGATTGAGTCAATTTGATTTTCTTTTTAGTTGTGCTTGAAAAGTTTGTGTTTTTGTAGTTTTAGTATAATATGAATGTGAACCCTCACAAGCTCTTGAGATTGCTTAATGAAAATGAACCTCAGGGTCTAGGCGTTCTTCAAGGAAGTAAATCTTGCCAAAATTCCTGTTTTTGTCTTATTAAACTTGCATATCTGCTTTTGATGCCCAGGGTATCAAGTTTACCTAGTTGGAGGTTGTGTTCGGGATCTTATACTAGATAGAATCCCAAAGGATTTTGATGTTATCACCTCAGCTGAACTCAAGGAGGTTTAAATCAATCTTTGTTATCCTTTTTATAATGCCCTAGTTCATGTCTTTCCTACAAAAATTAAGTTTGTTGAATTTTCTATGTATGTACAACAGGTACGGAAAGTATTTCCCCATTGTCAAATTGTTGGAAGACGGTTTCCCATCTGTCATGTTTATGTTGATGATATTATTATAGAGGTTTGTTCAAGATTTCATTCATTCACATAAAACTTATGTCATATCTACCTATCAATTTTCTTTGACTAAAATAGGACTCTCAGTGTTCCCCGTGAAAACCAGAAAGAACACTTTCTCTTATCTATCTTCGTATCGAGTTCTTAATGGAGTTGTTCTATTTAATAGGTGTCAAGTTTTAGTACTTCAGCAAGGACTGGTAAAGCTTCTGGTAAAAACTTCAGAAAGCCTGTGGGTTGCAGTGAGCGAGATTATCTTCGTTGGAAGAATTGTTTACAGCGTGATTTTACAGTCAACGGGTAACGGCACTACCACTATCTGTATGCAGCATGCATTAGCATAGCATTCATATGTTGAATTTTCAGGTTGATGTTTGATCCAATGGAGAATGTAGTATATGACTATATAGGAGGAGTTGAAGATATAAGGAATTCCAAAGTATGGCTTTGCAATTTAAGCTACCATTATTTGTAACAATAAGTTCAGATGTAAATGAATTGGTATCAGTCCTAATCAGTCAGAGATATTGTGTAGGTGAGGACAGTATCCTCTGCGAAGCTTTCATTTATCGAGGATAAAGGTCAGTTGCTGATGCAGTGATTTTTTCATGGTTATGAAATCTATTTTCTTAACGGTGTTCACATTACAGCTCGCATTTTACGTGCAATTAGGATTGCAGCGAGGTTAGGATTCAGTTTGACTAAAGACGTTGCTGTTTCTGTGAAGGAACTTTCTTCTTCATTGCTGAGACTTGACCCTGTATCTCTCTTCCCCTTGTTCTCCTTCCTTTACCTTTTTCTTGTTAGGTTAGTACTGAGCATCAGTCTCGATTTCCAATAAACCTGTAGTCAAGAGTCCAGATGGAAATCAATTATATGCTGGCATATGGGTCTGCAGAAGCTTCTTTACGATTATTATGGAGATTTGGGCTCATGGAACTTCTCCTACCTATCCAGGTATGGTGAATTTTCTCTACCAGTGTAGTGTTATGTACTGTATATTTCATCGTTGGGCTTTATCAATTTGCAGGCATCTTATTTTGTTTCCCAAGGGTTCCGGAGGCGTGATGGAAGGTCCAACATGCTTCTGGTAACATAATTTTGCTTTGGCAATTTTGTTACTTGTTTTAATAAACAATAGAGACCAATAAAGTGTCTCCCTTGCAGTCATTGTTTCGCAATCTTGACCGACTTGTAGCACCTGATCGACCATGCCATGAATTCCTCTGGTTAGAAATTTCTCTGACTCTGATGCATATATCTTACTAAATCATGTGACCAACTTAACCATTTTGGAAACTAATAACCTTCAGGATTGGGATCTTAGCATTCCACAAAGCATTAGTTGATGAGCCTCGGGACCCTACAGTAGTAGCTTCCTACTGTCTAGCCATCTACAGTGAAGTATCTTTATCAGAAGCCATCGAGATTGCAAAGAGCAACTCTAAAAAGCACAACTCAAACTTCCAAGAACTGTCCGGGGTTGTTGACTCGGACAGAAATATATCGCTGCAGGTTATGAGCTTAGCAGAGTCTATAAAATCAGCTGCGAGAAAGATGACTGATCGAGACTACATAGCTAACGCAATGAGCAAATACCCACAAGCACCAGGCTCTGATATGGTAATACACATTTTTAGTAAACAATGGTAACTAGAGATTGAAAATTTGCATAATCTTAATTTGTTGTATTCAGGTGTTCATGTCAAAACCTTTGTTGGAGAGAGTGCAGAAAATATTTGGAAGTGTTAGAAGAAAAGGAAAAGAAGAGAGAGAGGTCCCAAATTTAGAGCGTAGGATAAACTACAAGTCACTAGCTATAGGAGATTTTCATGAGATACGACGTGTATTTGCTAGAATTGTTTTTGATACCATTTACCCTCCCACTTAAATACGCACCAATCTCATATTCAATTTATTATCAACAATTTTTTTAATTTCAATTATTAATTTATTTATAAATGCATACCAAAGTTCAAATTTTTCAAGCTTTGGGGAGACGGTAGCTTAAGAGTTGAATATAAAGTACCAAACTGGTTTGTATAAAGCAGCATGAAAGAGTACATATTGGCCTTGAGATTACAATCTATGCAGGTTGTCTCCTCTTGATTAATAGAGTCATTGTTGTCCAGCTCAATCTGGGTTTCATGGTACAATTGGAGGAAGTCTTGTAAGACTCCCTGATTAACTTGTAGAAGTTGAACCACATAAGGAAGTTTTCGTGGTTTGCTAAGGCTTCATTTTGCTCTATAAATGAAACAATGAGAGATTAAAGGATAATGAAGTAGGACTCTCAAGCCAAGTTGCAAGGTTTTCAAAGTTAAGTGTAATAATCTTGTGCACAAAGTGATTTAGCTTTCAAGTTTTATTGATTATGTAATAAGTTAAGTGCTAAGCTTACATAATTACTCCTGTCTACATAAAGTGGAACCATTGTAATTATTAACTACAAAAAAACTCTTGAAGAATGGAATGAAACATGTGTTGGTCTTCTTTTTACGTTATGTAGTAATATAGTAATTTTTGCTTAACAATGCAAGTAGAAGCTCCTGTTGTAGATGTAAACACAACATTCAAACTCCAAAAACATACACTTCCTTTCTACAAAGGTTTACATCTTTACAAACAAACAAAAAAGAAGCAAATATTTCCACTTCTTTCTTCTCCGATTAAATGAACCATTCTTTTGCCACACCAAAATCTATTTATAATAATACTTACATAAACTCAAATATTAGAATTCTTCAGGAAGAGGATGACCATCCAAGAACGCCTTGAAGAGCACAAGTGATCTCTCCGGCTGTGAGAATGGGACCTCATGTGAAGCTCCTCGCACCGTTGCAAACGACAATACATTTCCATAAACTTGTGTCCACCCTCCCACCTGACACAATGCGTTTGTTACTTCTGTTTATATCATTACAGAATGAATGTTGATTGGTTTTTTACCTGTTGTCCTGCAAACCAGACTCGATAAGGCACACTTGTTTTCAATCCCATTCGTTTGGCTAATCTACTCACTAAAGTTCTACTTCCGGTCAATGGTATCACTGAATCTTGATCTCCACTGTTCTTACAAGAAAAAACAAACATCAACCGTTAATTTATTTTGTCACATTAATTATTCGATATAGAGTGGCTAGGGTCGATCATTGGTTTGGTAACAAGGCAGCAGAACCACTAGGCCACTTGATCTTTGTCGAGAGAGACATTGATATAATTACCTGTATACAAGAACTGGAACTCCAGCTTTAATAAGGCTCCCTACAATGTTGATCGTTGGTATTTCCACATCAAGTAATTGATAATCAAGCACACTGTTTTCATCATAAGAATACCGAGAAAACGAATTCAGACACTCACTACAAACATCAATTTGCAATCAGTAGTGGTAACTGACCTGCTGCAAACTGTCCATTCACGTACTCCAACAAGCCGAGCATGAAGACCTTCTTGCACATCTCTTCGGTTTAAATAGTTTACTGTCTCATCTTCCACACATACATCCACAGATTCTCCAACTTGCTATCCATTCCAACATATCAACAAATTACAATAACAGACTGATGAAGCCAGCCAAAACAAAGGATACTAAAGTAGAGTTTGTGAATACTTTTTACATTGGTTTATAAAAAACAAACAATAAACAAAGCTCTAATCATTGTTGTTGTCTTATGACTTACATTGGGGCTTACGACTTTGGATTGAGAGAGCACAGAGGGAATGCAGACATCGAGGGTGACATCATATTTATCGACAAATCGACTTGTCTCACTGTTGACTTGACTCATCACTTTAGAGCACATACTAGACATTGAACCTCTATAGTACTCACTCACATAGCGTGAGTAATTACAGTAGGATGTGAACATTTTGTAAGTTGAATCAGATATTAAGCCATGTGACCAAAAGTACTCAGCCCGCGAATTGAAATCAGTCAAAAACTCAAGAACTGGATTGCCAATCTACAAAAAAATAAAAATAAACCGTATTTTAGATAGACACATATTGAAATGAGCTGAGCAGATTATGGTTTTTTGGCTTACAGCAATTCCTCTAAGATTGAACAAATGGTGCTTCTTGTTGTACTGAATCATAAGCTCAGCTAATTGAGGAACATAATGACCTACATTTTCATCAAAACTTTGAGCAGACGAAACTACAATTCAGAGATTGAAAGAAGAGAGGAAGATTTAAGTTTTTACCAGCATAGCTTTCACCAGTGATGAAGAGACTTCTATTGAGGTATTGAGGGAATTTGAGGAACCATCTTTGCAAGAACACAAGGTTGTCTTTTGCTGTAGTGTAAAACAAGACAAAAGAGAATGTTTGAAATGTGAAGACAAACAGAAACAAACAAGAAGAAGAGAATATTCAGATGTGATCTGCTAAAAAAAGGTTTGTTCTTTTTGTCAGGCTCGACACAGAACAAGAAACAAAAGCTGAATTTTTAATTTGAGAAAATATAACCAAATTTAGCTTTACTGTAAAAAGAAGAATAAATCAGAGAAATGGCATTCACAGGTCACAGCATCATCATGATCATTTTCTAAAATAAAATATAATTTTGTAATTATTTTTTTCTTAAATCATGAAGCCAAAACTTTTAGACTTTTTTTGAGTGTGGAAAAGATATCTTTTTATGGTGGTTACAAAATGAACTTTTGATTTATTTATTTTTATCTGCTGTAGCTCAAATTAGAAAAAGGAAAAAGAGTTGAAATTATGGGTTCCACAGTATGAATCAAGAGATTCAGCACAGTTTCTATCAAGGATTTTGGGTTGCAGGGTAATAATCATTTCTTTTAATTGGGAATCTAAAAAGAAGAAACTTAATTTAAATTTAGGAATAGAAAGAAGAAGGGTTTAGTGAGATGCTAACCAGTGATTTTATCATTGACACCATCATAGGAAGAGCTCTGAGTTGAATAAGAGAATCCAACTCCAATAGGTGTCTCTAGATACAACATATTTGCCTCTGCAACCACCAAATCAATAAATTAAAATTCTGGAAATGTGGAATCAAGAAGCTTAATTTTAAATTTACCTTGGTTCCAACTATGCAGATTCTTGACCAAAACAGATCCTTTTGGTCTAAATGGTCCATTCTCTGAGAATGCACCAACACCCAAAGATGAACATCCAGGTCCTGCATTTAACACCCAAGTTTACATTTGTTTCTCTAATTGTTATTTAATAAATTGAAATGAAAAATGAACCTCCATTGAGCCAGAGGACGAGAGGCTTAGAGGTTGGATCTGTTTCAGCTTCAGCCAAGTAGTAAAACAGAGCCCTCTGTTTATTTTCGTCGACGGTGACATAACCGGAGTATTGCTGGAATCCGACCCGGGGTTGACCGGGTAAGCGGGTGATTCGGTCAGAGTGAGAATTAACACAGAAAAGAGAGTGACAGAGAATTAGGGCAAAGGAGATTGTAAGGCATTGAAGAGGAGACATTGATATGATATGATGTCACTTGTTTGGTGTTTGGAGGGGAGAAGAAGAAGACGAGACAAGTGATGACTTTGGTCTTTTTGTTTTTCCACTTGCTGCTTTGCATTTATATCAACATTTACCTTTTTCTTCTCTGTCCTTTTTTATTATTTTTTAGAAAATTCCTAATGGTAAATCGGATCAAACAGTAAAAAAAAATAATAATAATAGAACCGGTAAAATACAATTGCGATATTTGCAAAAACAAAACAAGTCCGGTTTTTGAAAAATTATTAATATGGTATAATGTTCAAATGGTAAATAATAAGGTACAAAACTTATATTATAGTTATCAAATTTTAATAATCTTCTAGTATACAAAAGAATTAGATGTATAATTATTTTAAGTGATAGAAAACCATGTACAATTTTTTTCTTCTAAAAAAATGTGCTTTTATACACCTATTTGTGTTTCTAATAGCAAAATGCGGTTTTACTTTTCTATTCACAAAATCCATCCTGCCAGAGTCCTATCGGATTATTTTAATATACTATCGTTTTTAGGTTGCGAAAAGAAAACGCGGGATGAGGTGAATTTTGATGTTTGCGAGATAGATTCATACAAATTCACCATTCAACATAAATAGTTATTTTCGGGGAGAATTTTACATAAAAAAGCGCAAGATATTTGTATACAAAATGTTAATATTAGTTTAAATACAAAATATAAAACGGATTTAGTGAGATATTAGTTAAAATGACGATGTTGAAGTGCGGTTAAAGTGTAAATATAGTTTAAAAATAATATAATATTTATTATAACAAATAAAAAGATAAAATAAAATATTACAAATAAAAGAAAGTAGATGTAAATCATCCAATTTGGTACAATTGTGATGTAGGTACATTTTTTCAAATATTTAAAGCTTTAAAATTTTTTAAAATGATGAGATTTTAAATTTTTTTTTTCTACATATTATCCTAAAATTAATTTGATAACTTTTTATTCCTTTTCGTGTAACATTCTAGAATATTAAATAAATCTATAATAAATTAATAATTTATTTTGATTAAACTTTAAATTTAAATAAAAAGAGATGTTCATATACACAAGTAAAAGTAAAGCTTATAAAGAGTTTGTTTTCAGAGATGTGGGGGAAAGTTTCGTATGTTCAATGTGCGGTTGTGTTTCAAGTATGTCTCGTTAAAACCTAGAATTAAAAAATCTAGTGGGATAAAACTAGAACTAGGCTAAAAAGTACAGACTTAAAACACAAAAATCAAGAAAAAGACTTGGTGATTTCTAAGGAATAAGCAAAGCGAGTGTTCAACTGTGGTGAAGATGCTGCCCTTGAAGATTGAGAGGATGAAGACGAGTGCCAAGCAAGTAGTGTAAGCTGGTAACTTTGTTGGCGATGGTTCGAATGATGAAAGCACATAGGTGAGAAAATGATTGGGGGATACACCATGGAAATGTGCATTGCGTTCACTCCAAAGATGATAAATGGTTGCCGAAAAATTAAGCTTGAGAAGGACATAGTCGATGGATGAAAGGGATCAGAGACGAAGCAAGGTGAGTGTAGTGTGCCAGTCAAAGGAGATGGAGTGAGAGCTCCGACCATAGTGTATAAGCGTAGGGGCAAGCAAAAAATATGTGCTCCCATATTTTGTCTAGTTCGCTGTAGAAAACACATGGCTGAACATGATCCTAGGCACGCATTTTTCGACTTATAGTTAACATGTCAAGAACAACAAGCCACATGATAAAAGCATAACAAAGAATAGACTGAGGAAACAAAATAGTTGAAACCCAATTTTGAGTTGGGTGAGGAGTGCAGATATATTTCCATGTAACAGAGTAAGAGAAGTAACACTTGTATTAAGCCTCACCATGGCGCTACAGAGGTGTGTCGGAGTTCAAGAGAGCCGATAGAAGAAGGAGATGCATAATTTGTTGACACCGGTTGCGAAGCGTAGGAACACGAGACCGATGAATGAGCCTAGAGTCTGTTGATTCAGCGGAAACAAAGGCGTGACTTGGAACCCCAAATTCTCTTATACCTGCTTCACTTGCCAAAGCAAACAGAGAACCCCAAGGAGATCAATTATCAAACCAAAAAGAAGTATCTTTGTCGTCGCCGATTTTGACATCGAGATCGAAAGCTGTCATAGGTTGAAGCTTTAGCATCTTACGCCAAATCTAGGATCTCAGTGAGTTGATGAGAACGTCCCATAAATTTGAATGTCATATCAGATAGTGCCTCGTCCAAGTAGTCCAAAGAAAAAAGAAGCTGGAATATAATTGCCACATGAGTGAAAACGAGAAGACTATCGAAATGTCCGTAAAACGCCGAATACCAAAACCACCTGCTATTTTTGGTTGGCAAACATCATTCCAACTTATTTTGGATGATGAGTGATTATAAGGGGACCCCGACCACAAACCTATTCCTCTGAATGGAATGGTAAATTTTCTAGTGGACCTTTGTGAACAAGAAGATCTATATGATTAATGAACAAGACTTGAAAGACAGGACCGCGCACACACACCCTGGTTCGGACAATCCGTATTTTTTCCTTTGTTGTATTATATTTCATTTGAAATTGATATGAGAAACTGAGATTGTCTCTCATACGTTTTTACCGTAAATGAGAAATTCATTGTTGTAAGAAGATTGATAATTATTTTACTATATATGCAAATTTTTAAGTTTGATATGAATATCACTATTTAATTATCTACTATTTTAATTATCCTAACTACCGTAAAATATTAGATTAGAAAATTTAATAACTTATAACATTTAAATTTTAGAACCCTAAAACTAAACACTATTTTTCAAAACTAAACTTCAACTCAAAATTTTACTATTTAGAAACAACTCGACACCGCAAATAACATTTGTTACCATTCAAAAACAATGATGCATCGCTTATTTTTTATGAACTGTATTTGTTTCGCTTTCAGCAAATATTGTAGTTGTATAACACCGCTCCGCTTATTTTTTATTTGCACTGTTTAATCTGATGTCACCATTCGAAACCTTACTTAAAGATGTGAAAGCATTTGATGATGAATGGTAACCAATGGCGTATTTATTAATTTCGATAGGAATATGCACCACTTTCCTACATACCTACAATTCTGGTACTACACTAATTTTTTGTAATAAAAATATTATCACTAGAATTCTATTAAAAACATTAAAAATAAAATTTACAATTTAGAATTTCAAAATTTTGATTATCGATTTATTATTTTAAACTTAACATTTCTTTTTAACACTAAAGGTTGGATCTAATTGTGTGATATTTTTATAAGAAATTAGAGTATCTTAAAAATATATATTGATACTCTTAGAAAAATGTATATCAAAAAGTTTTTTTAATTTTATTATTAAGAATATAAATTTCTATAATAATGTCACAAAATACCACAAAAAATAATTTTATCTCCAAAATTATTTTCAATTATTCCAAAATATCAGTATTATAAACAATTTAAATTTTAAGTTTTTAGAATTTAAATTTTTGGATTTAGTTCACTAATTGGAGTTTATGGTATAGTTTAAAGAGATTAAAAATTAGTTTTGAAGGTTTAGGATTTTAAAATTTTATAATTATTGTAAATTTGTGACATATTTGGAAGAAACAAATTGATGGTATTTTTGAACTAATTAGGAGTATTTTTGGAACCCAATTTTTTTTAAAAAAAAAATTTATAGTCTTCATTTTTATATAAATGAAATATTATGGGAGTAAATTTTTTATAAGATAAACAATAAAACAAATAACAATACAAATATTATAGAAATATTTAAAATATCACGCTGCATCAACTGAGATTGGAGCAAAACCAATTCCAAAACGGAGTTATTCCACTTTGAAGTAAAAAAGTGAAGTTTTACAACATGCAATGCATGTTTTTCAGTTCCACGTCAAAATTTGATAATAAGCGTCTTACATTAGAAGTTAATAGGAGATAAATAACTGCTAGCAAACTTTAACCCAAAAAAAAAAAAAAAATGCTCGCACATAGTATTAGCTTTATAAAAAAAATGTATTAGTTGATGTTTCATTCGTGTGAGATATGTTTGTGGCATAGATCATAATTTTGTTACCAAGATCTGTTTAGAAATTTATAATATCTAGGAAGTCGGAAAGAAAATATGTTAATCTGTCAAAATTGAACTCAAATTTAGATAATAAAATTCTAAGGTGCAAATATTCGAATATGTTCTATGTGCATTAAGTTATCTTACATAAAAAAATATATATATAAATCTTCTAAACTATTTTCTAGAGTCGGCGAATAGTTTCAGAGAACTCTTACACCGCCGAGCCTCACCGCTTTGCACTACGACTCCCGAGTCCGTTGATGAGCTCAGCGCCGCTGGACCCATCCACACTCTCTTTTCTCCCTTCCTGATTCAACGTCTTCTCATCTCCTTTTCTCCATCTTCACTAGCGGTGAAAAAAGGAACAAGAAGCATAAGCGCGGCGTAGTAGAGTCCGGCCGAATCTGCATGCAGATGTGTTTCATGAAGGACAAATTCTCCGAAGATTTAGAGACCTCAAGGTGTTCGGGATCTGGCCAAAAGTTGTTGGGAAGAGTTAGATCTGGCGGCGGTTTTGTGAGGATAAGGACCGTCATTCAGATTTAACTTCTTCCCCTCAGCTGATTGTCAGATCTGTTCCTTCGAACACTAGAAATTTAACTCTACTTTTCGGAGTGGCTCCGGTGCTTTTTTGTTATCTGTGGGAGACAGTAATGGTCATGTTTTGCCGTCTCTTTGGTGTCGTCGTCGGGCCACCGGAAGATCTATTCTCGTGGTGTTCGCAGTAAACCGGCAGCGACGACTGTTGATAGATTCTCTATTTTCAGTTAAAGGATCTAGGGTTTTCGGAATGGACCGGAGTCTATTAGATAATTATTAGAAGTCCAATCCAATTTTGAGTTTAAAAGTTGATGTTATTTTGTTTTGGATTTGTTTTGAACTGTTGTAATGTAGACTAATTTGAAGCTACTATGATCATTAAAAAAAAAAAGAACATATAAAAAAATGATTTTTGGTTTCCGTGTAATATATTATCCAAATTTTTATTTTGATAATTTTTGTAGTAGAATAGTAGATAGAGATTAGAGAAGAACACAAGTGTGGTCCAGTTTTAATTTCAGGCAGGCATGATAGAGAGACAATAAGACCAAAATTTGGAGAATGAGAAGGACAAGACTAAAGGACCTTTTAACAATGGCACCCGCCCGAGACCACTGCATGCAATTATGCCTTAAACCTACTTTTTTACTTTCTTCTGAATTATTTGGAAAGGGTATGTTGAGGCTTTGATATTATTATACATTTCTCGGAAATTTGATTCTGATGATGTTCACTGAAGTTATACCTTTGAAATACATCGATTATATATATGCTATTTGGTGGAAACTTTAGCTACAAACCATACCCTTTCCAAATAATTAATTTCCTAGAGTTTTTTTGCATATATTAAAAAAATATTAATATTTTAATATAAAATAGTGATGATCATCTACACTTTAACACCTACAGATCTACTCATTGCTAATCTGAATGCGTGTTCAAATAGTACTCAAAATGGGATGGTTTGTATTTGAGATTGATTCTTTTTATATGATAATTGATAAAGTGTTACATATTTTTGTATATCTTTATATAATATAGGATAATTTTTAAAAATTCCACCTTTCCAATTCGGATAATTATGAAAAATAAATTACAAAACTAATTTAAAATTATATACCAAATCTTCTGAAATTAAAGATATAGCTGAATGTTGATATAATTATCCTTTAACTAAAATAGTATTAAATTTTTAAAAAAAAATTTGTGCACCAATTTTTTCATTAATAAGTTCAAGCGGTTACAAACAAAAAATCAACATTTGACATATCCAAATGTGCAAATAAAATGATCAAGAAGTGACATTAATTCATGATACAAAAGATAGGCAAGCTAAACATAGCTTGAAAGTAAGTTAGAAGAGTAGTGAAACAGTTTAATGCGGTTAAACACTTGAACGACGCGAGGTCTTCTACTGCTTCCTCGACTAACTTGAGAGGAGTTATCGTAAATCGTGACTTTGAATACTGGTTTGTAGCCTCAGTTCTCACCAAAGTGATTACCATTGCTTCTTCCGATCCAGAGAAGAACATTCCATAAGAAAGCAAAGCGACTATGTAATTGAAGATTCTCTTTGGTTCTGAGACCAAAAGAAAGCTCACTCTAAAAGAGAGTAAAGATGATAAAGAGATTCTATCTTCTAACGAAGAGGGTGGTGAACTCTCCTAGAAAGGATTTTCGTCTCATACAAACATTCACATATCCTAATCAACTCATCACAACCACCCAGCTTGGGATCTAAGATTACTCTACATCTAACTACCACATAAGCTCCAATGACTAGAAAAATAAAATTATGATACCGCATAGCTTTCTCTAACTGATATTGATTCACATCCGAAGTAGATAGGTAGAGAACAATACAGAACTATGGGTTTTGAAAAACTTCAATGGGATATACCCGTAATAATTGTAACATTAGACATACCAAGAAAATTTTCCCTATCTGCAAACAGCTCAGAGGACCAAAGTCCAACAAAGTCCGATAAGCACAAGAGGCATTATTTTTCTCTCGTATTGCTCTGTTGGAAGCCATACGTCCTGGGTATTCCTATATGGACTACAACCCCTGTGGTGAAAATCTGGTTGTGAAAAGTAAACCGGTGGCAGAACAGAATTGGTGATAGTCAAGCGCGGCTGGCTGCTTCCCGGAACAAAGAGGACAATTAGAATATACTTAAGAAACACAAAAACTAGATCTACTAGAGAAAAATGGGGTCTTGAGAAGCTGTAGATATGTAGATTGAAGAAGATCTGCTAGTAGGTCTTTAATCACCTTAGCCGTATAGACCAAAACAAGTAAAAGAGCCAACAACGTTGGAGTTCTGAAGGTGCGATAGTATGACCCTAAAGAGGGTTTTTCGGGAGGCGAGCTCGAGAAGGAGATGAGCGCCGTGTAAGAATCTGACTTTGGTTCACGATGGATCTTGGAAGGGCACGGTGGCACAGCGACGGTTCTTCGGACGGAGTCAGACGTGACGTCTGCTTGAGATGATAGAAATGCGAGATAAAAGGAAGAAAACTCCAAAAACACAGAAGATAAACGAAATGAGAAGAACATGGCGGGGCGACAGCGACGAGATCTGCCGTCGCGGGCGCCGGAGGAATCACTCTGCGTTACTTTGATTTACGTGCCTAAGAGAAAGTGGCTAGGGTTTTTTAAGCATGCATTCCTTAAATTAAATTAAAAAGTTTATGTAATAGATATCTTGATAAGATTTTACACAACTCTATAAACAGTACACATCTTATATAGCTAATAACAAATAGTATTCCCTCAATTTCGTTTTAACTGTGTTATTAGAGTTTTGTCTTTGTTTTAAATTAACTGTCTTTTTAAGTTTTTAATAAAAAAATAAATATTTTTTTTTTTTATTTTTTGACTAATAAGATAATTGCAACAATTTTTTATTGGTTTATAATATTGTTGCTTTTATTGAAAATATAATATTTTAATTTATATGAAATAAACTTAAACAATAGATATTTCAAAACTGAGAGAGTATGAGTTATTATATACACTACAAGAAAACAGCAAGTTTATAACTTAATTTTGTGACTAAAACTATAGTCACAAAATTTTGTGACTGAATTACTACAAATTTGCAATTAAAGTATGACTAACAGATTTCGTCACAAAACAGTTGTTAATTAACGACTATTTTGCAACGACGATACTGAGTTGCATATATGCGACACATTTCCAACTATTTTGTGCCGAAACGACGTGGTGGCAAAGTGGTCACAAAATTTGAAACTAATTTGCTACTAAATATTTTGTGAGAGAATTTAGTTGCAAAATAGTGGCTACTTTTGCAACTAATGAGGTGCTGGATAATTAGT
>OVBE01007768.1:0-18051 GCA_900406425.1 Iberis pinnata
AAGATATCCAGGAAAATGAAGAGGAATGTATAAGGGATGTCGATGAACTGTTGCAGTGTGTAAGTCGTGAACTGTTAGACGTAGGCCGTAATGCGATGCGTAAGGGATAAACATTTGTTGAAATGTAGTTGGTATTTGATGGACAGGAACAAGATTTTATGTGTGGTGATGAGAAAACTGAGAACTTAGAGTGCGGTGGACATGGTTTAGTTGTCTACAATGGGGCACGTGAGAGGAACTCGAGTGGAGAGGATGAAAGTGGAGAGCAACGCGAGAACATATCAGCTGGACATCATACTCGTGGACATTCTAACCCTGGCGGTGTTGGTGGACAACATGGTGAGGATTGTTATGATACACCAACTTAGGACACACCAGATTTTATGTCCATCGAGAATTTTGTCATCGACCCCGAATCGTTTAAGGACAACGTCCGGGTGGTTAGAAGTGACAAAGCAAATATAAATCGGAAGAGGGGGGACGATGCATTGTATGTTTGCTTGGTGTTCAAGAATAAAGCAGAAATGCATAAATCAATCTCCATTTATCCGTGAAAAGGTTGTTCAACTTTAAAGTCAAGAGCTTGGACAAGAAAAAAGTTATTGTTGTATACGTGGACAAGAACTGTGATTGGAGGATATATGCAACAAAACTTCTAAATTCCTAGAACATGGAGATAAAAAATGCAAATTTGAAGCACACATGTGCTGTGGAATCACGCTCTCAGTACAGTAGGAATGCAACAACATAAATACTAGGTGAGTTACTCAAGTCCAAATATGTTCATGGACAGAAGGGACTTATAGCATGCGACGTACCAAGATTGGTATTATCTGAGCTAAATATCACTATCTCATACATGAAGGCTTAGAAAACTAAAGAGATCGCAATGAGGAAACAAGAGGGAATGATGAAGACAGTTATCAGTTTCCATCCATGTATTTACATCATTTGAAGACAACAAATCCAGGGACAATAACCTCGGTAAAAACGGTTAAAGCAGCTAGTGGGAATTCATTGTTCAAGTACTTCTTTTTTACTCTAGGGGCTTCAATAACTGGTTTTAAATATCTACGAAAGGTAGTTGTGATCGATGGGACATAGACCAAAGGTAAATATCAAAGCTGTTTTGTGGCAGCTAATGGACAAGATGACAATTACCAAATATTTCTGTTGTCTTTCGGAGTGATTGATAGTGAGAATACCGCCGGGTAGACGTGGTTTTTTACACAATTATCGCTATTCATTCAAGAAATTGAGGATCTCGTTTTTATATCTGATAGGCATCCGTCTATATATGTGGGGTTGAGAAGCATGTATCCAAGAGCAAAACATGGGGTATGTATTGTACACTTGTGTAGGAACATTAAACATCGGTTTAAATGTGACGGGCTTGCAACTATGATCTCGAACGCAACCATTGGATTACCACATTGGACGCTAGAATATTTTGTGGGTATGCGTTATAACTTATTGAGTAGCAACATATCAGAGTTCTTGAATGTTGTTCTACATCAAGCCTTAGAGTTACATATTGCAACAATGGTTGAATCCATCAACACCATGTTGATGAAGTGGTTCTGCACCTAGAGATCAAAGTCAATGAAGACGTCAACGAGGTGTACACCAGAAATTGAAGACATCCTTATAGATCATATGAAAGACGCTTCCGATTGTGTTGTCATTGCAGCAATTGAGTGGATTTATCAAGTTAATGATAGTAATGGTTGCGTTTTCACGATTGATTTATAGCACAAAACTTGCACTTGTAGAGTCTTTGATGTCTTGTTGGTGTTGTGCTGTCATGCTCTAGCATGTGCCGACATCCAGAAAGTGGACATCTACTCTCTTGTTGGGGATTGTTATTCAGTTAAAACGTGGGAGAAGCTTTGGAAAGAGAAAATATTACCACCTGGCCGAGAGCAGACATGGATGTGCAATTGGATGAAGAGGATATAAACCTACAGAAGACAAGAAGAGCATCGGGAAGACCAAGAACAACAAGAATTCCTTCTAGAGGTGAACACTCGGTATGTTTGGATGTGTTTAGGCTTAATTAAGATTATAAAAAAACATGTTACTAACTTTTTGAAACATTCTAGTGGGTGAAGCGGAAGTGCACAAGATGTAAGAAGCATGAGCATAATATGGCAAGTTGCAAGAATCCAATCTAGACAAATAGGTAAACGCGGGTTGGTAGTTTTTGTGTCGTCTAACAGTATGTTTTGGGACTGTCCATATATATATATATATATATATATGTGTTAGTTTTTGTGGAGTTTAACAACCTTAAGGAAGGTTAAAATTGTTTGGTAGACAAGAATAGGCTTTTGTTCCTTACATTGTTTGTAGACAAATTTAAACGTTTGTCCCTTGAATTGGGTGTTTAAAGGCAATACATATGTGTAAGGAAAATTATGGTTATGAACATTCTGAATTATTTGACTGTTGTGCTGCTGAAATGTTTTTACTGGACATCGGATAAAACTTGTGCATATAATTATGCTTTGAGATTATATTGGGCCTACGTCCTGATGACAAGTATTGTTTTTAAACCAAAAAAGGTTTTACGGGCCACAAATGATATGAACAAATGATTACGTTGTAAATTTTGGTCATTGAATGTTAGAATTGTCTTGTAGACAATATAGACAACTCTAAGCTTTTGTCCCTTGAACTATCTTGTAGACAAATTAGCCAACTTCAGGCTTTTGTCCCTAATATTGTCTTGTAGATAATATAGACAACTTTAGGCTTTTATCTCTTGTATTGTCTTGTAGAAAAACTAGACAACTTTAGAATTTTATCTCTTAAATTGTCTTGTAGACAAACTAGCCAACTTTAGCCTTTTGTCGCTAATATTGTCTTCTACATAATATATACAACTTTAGGCTTTTGTCCCTTGTATTATCTTGTAGGCAATATAAACAACTTTAGGCTTTTGTCCCTTCAATTGTCTTGTAGACAAATTTAAATTTTTTGTCCCTAGTAGTGTACGGGGCATTATAGTGATGAAGATTTTGAATTATTTGACATGTTGATATGAAAAAATGAATACCTCGTATATTGTGGTCACTGAAGGTTAGAATTTTCTGGTAATGGAGGATTTCATTAGTAATTGAACTTGGGTAAGTGATGTCTACTCAAAANTTGTGCGATATTGTAAATCGTCTACGGTGTAATGGAGAATTGCTTTAAGCCAGATGTCAACTTCATATATTAAACATTAGAAACTTAAAACATAGTTTGGTATAGAAAATAGAGACATTGTTCTTAAAAGTAACACAAAAACATTTGACAATCTAAGCAGCTAGATGAGAGGCTAGATGTATTCCGCATACATATCAACGGCATAACGAATGCGCATGTTAGCAACCATATCATTTGTGATCAAAGAAAAATCAACCCGATGTGCATTAAGTTCCATGAATTTAACTGCTAATAGGCCGCAGTCTCCGACACGTTCATTTTGGAAAACATGTGGTATCCTGATGTGGTTGAAGAAAACCGGAACAACGGACCCAGACGCCACTTCGTTGACCAAATGCTTAACGACCACAACAAGAATCTCGTCCACGGGCTTCATCATGTCGTCCACATGCTCATATGTGTGCCCGCGCAAAAACAAATCGAATATTTTGATCTTACCTTGGTTCAGATCAATTAGTAGTGCAATCCAGTGCTCCTTGCCCTAGTTCATTGGGGCATATACCATATTAATCTTCGAGAACCAAGTCAATTTGGTAAAACGGTTGGGGACAAGTCCTTGGACTGCGTTCTTGAACGTGATATTCCATTTCCAACTTGCATCCAATCCACGACTCATAAATCTACCATGCTCATTGAGCAGCATGCGGATAAACCAGCTATTCAGTATAGAAATCCCCTTCTCGGCTAACGTTTCTCCGTGGCTACGCCAAACAAGGCTTAAGAATGCTTCCACATGCTGCAAGAATGGGTAAGTCATCAGTAGACAACATTATCATGGACATGAATGGCGTTAATAGTACTCACATGTGTGTCGATCCATTTTGGGGGTAAATATGTCCTTAAATATAGAACGCACCACAAAATGTCCATCAATAGTGTATGTCCTATGTATGGTACACAATGGTTACTTACATTTGATAAAGATGGGAAACACAAAACAAACTGAGATGATATTTTAATGAAATACTTACTCGCCCTTGAATGCTTTCAAAGTATCATAGAATTTTTCTTTATTGACACATCCATCTTGTTAAACGATTCATGGACATGCTTGGGTGGGACAACCGAAACATGTGTCACTGTCCGCCAACATCTTTTCAGACGTCTTATTACCCTCTTGCCACGGGGTTGGTCCACCATTGGTCTTTTCCCAAACCTTTTAATCTCTGCCAAAGTCATATTATCTCCATCTTGATCATCGGCAACATCCTTCGAAGGCTTTTCCTGATCTTCAGCAACCTATATTGCAATATGTCAAGGGTTATAAAGAAAAATTTGTGGAAAATTTCATATAGTCATGTGCAAAATATTTGCGGCATGATGAAGCTACCTTCTTTCCAGCTGAATGAATTTCTTGTTCGTCCACAGGTGTAATGGCAGTGTCAATTGAATCATCGTCCTGCTCACATGTATAATGTGGGTTAACATAAAGTGATGAGATATTTAGTCTACGAACTTGTTGTCTATATCACTACAACAAAGATGGTGTTTTGTATCATTTCTTTTTAATATTTGTATTACTTGTAAGTGATGTAATTGAAATTTACATCATTTAAATAAATGACTTAATAAGTGATGATGCAAATATTTTACATCATTAAAAATGAATTGACACAAATATTGTATCATTTTTATAATTGATGTTATTATAAAAATGATGTTATATTTTGCATATATTTTAATTGATATTAATATTTGTTATATTTATAATAATTGATGTCAAATATTTACNAATCAATTTTTAAAAATGATTAATAAATTAGCAATTTTGAATAAATAATTTTTAATATTTATTATTTAGATTAATTTAAAAAACGAATTTTTTTGTCAACAGACATTACTTACTATAAATAATTTCTATTAAGCTTAATAATTAATTTTTTATTGTAAAAATCATTACAATATCTAAGAAAATCTTGAACAATAAAATTCTCCATTTACAACAAACCAAAAATAGAAAAATAATAATTATAATCAAATCCAATAAAATACAAACTAAAAAAATGATATGAACTAATTAAGATCTTGATCAAGATATATACATAATCTTGCTTTTCTTTCCTCTCTGGTTTTATCATTCTCTCATGTATATCATGAATCTTCATCTTCATAATTTCAGTTCTTTTATACATATTTATTTTTTTATTTGATCACTGTTTCAATATATCATCATCTTGAAAAATTTTCATCCTACAAAATTTTTAATCATAAGAGAATGATTAATAACAATTATTTGTTAACCTTTCAAGTTAATTGGAATTACTTATAACAATTGCAAGTGTATGTAGCATAAAGTGACAAAATACCTTTTTTTCTTAATCAGTGTAGAATATACACAACTTCTAATTATCTCATACGTCTACAACTATTCTCTCTATTTACTATGTTTTCACAGTGTTTTATGGGGAATGAGAAATATAAGAAATTGAACAAAAAGAATACATTTAAAGCTAGAAAAGAATGTTAGCAACTTAGTGATATTTTAAAAGAAAAGATTGTTAGAGAATATTGGAAAAGAGGTTAGAGATATTATAACTTTAAAAGTTGATTAACAAAAATTAATTTTAGTAACAAATGTAACAATTTTTTTATGTTTAAGCGTAAAAGAGAAATTGAAGATTTTGACTGATATTTTCAAAATTATAATGGAAAATAAAATATTATAACTTTAGTTCTAAAATAAATCTATCACATGATAATTTGTTGCAACATTATAGTTAAGATTTTCTTCATTTTTTTGTTTTAAAGTTAAAATGTGTTAATGAAAACTTTTAACATCACGGTTCTACAAAAATTAGAAGTAAAGTTGAAACTAATCATTAATATAGAAATTTTGGTATATCACAACTAGTTTTATTATCCAACGAAATCTTCTTTTTAGTTAATTATAAATAATTAGTGTATATGAATTTGAAACGTGAGTATATATAAGTTATAAATAATTAGTGTATATTAATTAGTGTTACTCAAAATAATTTTTTATTTATTTTTGAAAAATACATATATATGTTTTAAATAAAAAATTATGTTGAAAATAATAGTTGAATTCATATTTACAATTAATCAAAATGGATAAAAAAAATTAAGCATAAACTTATTAATTATTGTCCTATATTAATTAAAATTAAATATCAATTAAATTTATTTTTAAATATATATATATATATGTCATTTTTAAAATTGACACAATATTAACACTAAATTTGAATTAATGTTAATCATAGGGTATATATCAGTTATTAATTTATGTGAATTTATGTTTTAGAGTATTTTTTAAAAAAATGATACAAATGAATACTAATTTGTATTGATTTTTAAAAAAATAATATAAATCATACAGTAATTTGTATCAATTTTATTTGAATTGATGTTAATACTTGTAAACTAACATCATTTCTTCTTATTGATGTAAAATCAAAAGTTTTAGTATCATTTGTTAATAAATATTTTAATTTAAAATTATTTATTTTTATGATACATTTTTAGTGATGTAAAACATATTTTTTCTTGTAGTGTATGTATTAAAACCGAGTAAATAATGTGCTTACATATGGACTCGAAGAACTTACCAATTTCGCTTTTGAACTACCATTCTCATCGTATATGGGTAGGTTGGTTGTCGTATGCAAAAACATTACAACTCAACCTCGGAAAGTATATGTTGTTGATAGGTTCGGATTCTAATTCCTAAAAATACACTGCAGAGAACAGATCTTTGTAGGATAGTAAAGGGTCGAATCCCACAAGGATCAGATAGTACGACTCTCAGTTCTAAAAATCGATTATAGCTATAAAGAAATAAAAGAGAGATTGTTTTTGAACCAAGGAAAATTAAAGCGAATAATTAAAAGCGAATTAAAACCAATAAAGTAAAACGCTAGGCGATAGGGAAATTCCGCAGGTATTCAAGTTTAAAGTTCAGGTTGATAAGCAAGATTAACGATTAAAAATAGTTCTCAACACAAAAGACGACAATACACTAATTTTCTCATGAAGTATTAGATCCCTGTGCTAGAATTGCTAGAAATAAAGACCAACCTTCTCCCAAAATCTTAGATATCTAAACTAGACAATAAAATCATGCAATGATTACAGATTCGATATGTTCATAAGCAACAAAGACAATACTCCGGCAAGCAGAGACACTTATTCATCTAGAATATGTCAGATTAAATAAACCAAATCTCTTTATATTTATTAACCTAAAATCATGAACTAGGTGATCAAGCTAATTCAAGAAATGATAACAAATCTAGACTAAGAACCTAACAAATTAAATCTATTAAAGTTAAACCCTAACCATCAAAACATGTTTTCCCTGGGAAATCCTTAAAATCTAACAAAGATACTACTCATAAATAGCCAAGAAATCAACAATCATATATAGAGAAAGCATATTCAAAACCACATAAAATAAAATAAGAGAGTTCATAATTCTTCTCCAAATACAGGTGTCAGGATTCGTCTCTCTCAAAAAAGCTCTCAAAAGTAATAAATTGTAAATTGTGTGTTGTATGTTGTGTGTCTAATAAAAAACCTAAGCCTCTAGCTTATATAGAGTTAAAATGAATAAAAATAATATAAAACCTAATAAGGAAAACCAATGATAAGTCTTGAGGACGAAAACGTCTTTTTGTAATCTTCAAATAATCTCGAGCATATGGATCGATCAATCTGACGTCTTTCTCCTTCACAGATCGATCGATCTAAGTGTGAATCGATTGATCATTTAATCCGTAAGTTTGATAAGCTTTTGGATCGATCGATCCCCACATAGATCGATCGATCGATCTACTCCATCACGTGTTGCACATGTTTATTCTGCGAGACAGCTTGACCCGTCTTCAATAAAATAATCATAAGTTTTGATTGCATCAATGGATTGACCTCAAATCACTTCCATATGAAAGCTAACTCAAGCGGCCAGTTTGAGTCAAAATCTCAGCTCAATCTATTCATATAAACATCTTCAAATGTTGATTAACTTTTGACTCTTTTGCTGAACTCTACTTCTGCATTTGTCAAATTGTATCCATTTTGTGCACAAATACACATTTTTGCTCCAGAACGTCCAAAGCACATAGAAACATGAAAATATGCCAAAAACACAAAGAAAATACTCGAATGATGCCAAATAGCAAGTATAAATACCCATTAAAAAGTATCAAAATCGAGTGATATCAATTCCCTTAGACTTAAATATTTGCTTGTCCTCAAGTGAAGCAAGACCCAATCTAGAGAAAAGGTTTTGAAACCACACAAGAACTCTCAGAATCTCAGCAACCTCAAGCATAGATATCGAAACTCAAAAAAACTGATCCTATACAACCACTATGAAAGAACTCTTTACCACCACATAACTAAAAGCATGTTTCCTACTCTAAATCCAATATCAATCATACAATCAAGTCATCTCAACCAGCTCATTAAGTTCAATTTAGTTAAGATAGATGAATTCTCACCTATGAGATATCGATTCAATGCGCACAAGCACCTCTTCTATCAAAATGTTCATACAAAACAGAGCATCAGTCGACTTCTAGTCCTGACTCTTTTTCCACCTTTCCCACTTCCCTTTTTATTTCTATTATTTTCTTACTGCTTTTCTTTTTTTTTTCTTTTTCGCATTTCAATGTTTTTCTTTCTTTTTACTTTCTTAGCAGCCGGCAATTCGTTGGGGTTGACTACAGACTTCTAGGTCACACTTTTAACCCTTTTTCTGAACCCTTTTTATTTATTTTCCGAAGGGAGAGAGAGAAAGGATCTGGATCATACTGAAAGAATTTGTCAGTTTTATAAAACACTGAAGAGCAAGGCACTTAGAATTCAAAGTGTCTTACCACCACAAGCAAGAGAAATTAAGTTCAATATTAAGTCTTATCATGGCAGAGCTAGCATCAAATCATTAACAATTCAAAAGATTCAACATTTCAAAAACAAAACAATCAGCAATGGGGTACCAATCATAAACATATCAGTTTAAATCTAGGCCAATAATCTAGAAAGATCAATACTATACTCACATTAGGTTGGTTATCATCACGGATTCTGGTCATTGTTCCTTCGACTCGATTAATTCAAAAATGAAAATTTTTGAAAATTATCACCAAACTGATGAAACATTAAAAAGACACAAAAACGGTTAGTATCTATACTCCCTCCCCAGACTTATTTCACATCGTCCCGGTGTGAAAATAAACCCAAGAGAAGGAATAATGACCATAAAAATAAATAGATAAAACGAATAGTTCAAAAAGGTTTCAGTACTTACCCGAAACAAAAGATCGGTTGATTTCTAAACAACGATGGAACGATCGATCTCTAATAATGTTTTTGGAAATCCATGGGCATAGATCGATCGATCCATAGACGGATCGATCGATCGTTTTTTCTGACCAAATTCCTGAAATTTCCTGAAACATTTCTTAAACTCAAAACTACAAATTAATAAGTTAGTGAACTAAATAGGACTGGCTCAAAACAAAAACCAATGAAAAATCAAATTAGTGGGTTGCCTCCCACTCAACGCTTTATTTAACGTCTATAGCTAGAAGAACCTACCTTCTATGCTGAATCGACATCAACACCAATAGAGGTAATAAATTTACCATCCACATCCGAGATCTGCAGCTTTAGCATCTTATTCATCGATGCCTTTTTGAAATTTGTTCCCTTGTCTTTAAGATCTTGAGCAAAGGGAATTCTAACCTTAGAGAAAGGTTTTGGAAAACCAATATTCTTCACCCTATACTCGACCCATTATTCATTTAATGACTTATGGATCAAAGTCATATGAGTGTTCCTTTTGACCTCTTTCCAATTCCCATTATCGTTTTTCTTGTCCTTTGAATCTGGTTTTGGAGCACCTCTAACCTTTCCTTGATTAGTCAAATCCAACTTGGTATTCTCATTGTTCTTCTTCAAGTTTATATTACCCTTTTTCATAACTTTTGGGGTAGAACCTTTGATTGGGACTTGAGATTTCTTGTGCATAACTTTGACATCAGAGTGTTCAGATTCGGCCTGAGAACTTTGAGCCGCTTCTACCTCTTTGATCATGATGATCCTTGCTGTAGGAATATAAAATACTAAGGGATAATACTACGTCTTCTGGATGTTCGTGAGATAGATGTGCTTCTTGGGAACATGCATCACAACTCCTACTGATGCTAAGAAAGGTCTCCCCAGAAATAGTGACCCTTCTGAATTTCCATTTGTGTCAAAGACATGGAAATCAACAGGAACTATGCAATCTCCTACTTGCACCATCACATCAGCCATAAAACCACTTAAAGACATAACATAATTGTTATCCAATGCAAAATAAATTCCTGAAGGTCTGATGTCTTTTAGCCCCAGCTTTTCATCGAACATTTTTGACATGATGTTGACATTAGCACCGGTGTCACAAAGCGATTCCTTGAAGAAAATTCCTTTAATTTTAACTGGAATTACGAATTCATCTAGGTCCTCTAACTTCTGAAATCTTCTTAATGGAATGAATTGTTGAGAAGCAGCATCATAGTACACATGTTCTTCATTATGAACTTGAGGTATATTAGGGCACGAGGTATGAACATTTGCAAGTTGTTTCAAAGTTTGTGCAGGCTGCAGAGGTGGATCGATCGATCCACTCATGGATCGATTGATCTCTTTACTTTTCGGAAATCGGTCTGATGGATCGATCGATGCAACATGGATGGATCGATGCAACATGGATGGATCGATCCAACATGGATGAATCGATCATTTTTTCGTAAGTTTCTGGACGGGTTGGATCGATCAATCTAAATCTTCTAGAAATTTCTATGTTTTTGGATTGATTGATCTCTCCTTGGATTGATTGATCTCTCCTTGGATCGATCGATCTGAACCTCTGAATCAGTTCTGGAATTTCAAAAATCTGCAGATTTTGCAGACTCATCTTCTTTTTCACCAGAACTTGAGTTAATTGCCTTGCAATATCCCTTAGGATTGGCGTCAACATTTCCTGGTAACATACCAGCTTGTCTTTTAACTTCTTCCGAAGTTTGAGCTACTTGTACATCCAGCTTCTTTACATGAGTAGATAACGATTCGAATTTATTGTTCAAATCGTTATACATACCATCCAACTTTGCATTCAGATTCTTCTCATACTGTTATTGACTCTCCAAGATCCGTTTCAGCATTAACTCCATCTTGTTTTCTTGCTCGACCTGAGGTTGAACTACTTGTTGGAAACCAGGTTGAGAGGGTTGTTGAAAACCACCTGATTTCTGGCCAAATGACTGTCCAGACTTCTATGCAAAGGTATTTTGGTGATGATATGATTGATCTTGAGGATTCGCAACATTTGTACTCCTCCATGAGAGATTACCTTTGTTGTAACGTGGATTGTAGCCTTGATTGTAGATTATTTGGCCCTGGCTATTAATATAGATAACCTCTTCTATGTTCTCAGGTCCATTGATGGCAAAACAATCAACTTCGATTTCCTGTACATCCTCAGCAAAACTGACATGCTTCTCATTCTGTATCTTAAGTAACTAAGCAAGAAGCTCCTTCACCTCTGTTAGTTTAGAAGAATCTGAACTAAATGATCGTACTCTTCGATCATAATCAGGACAGTGGTTGTTGTTGCTAGCAGCAAGGTTGTCAATTAGTTTATAGGCTTCATTCACGGGTTTAGTCATGAAATCGCCATTGCTAGCTGTGTCTAGAGAGAGTTGATACTTCTGATCTATGCCTCTGTAAAAAGTGTTGAGCAGATTCAACTAAGAAAATCCATGATGGGGACAATCCCGAAGGTACTCTTTAAACTTTTCCTATGCTTCATAAAAGGATTCCACCGGTCCTTGCTGAAATTGAGAGATCTTGCTTCTCAAATTATTAGTTATGGTGGAGGTGTAGAAGTGATTTAGAAACTTGGCTTTACACTCATCCCCAGTCTCTATTGATTTTTTGGACAACGACTTAAGCCACCTGAGAGCTTTATCAGCTAGAGAATTGTTGAAGAGCTTACAGTGCATGAAGTCTTTAGAGACTCCATTGAGCTGAGTTGTGCTGAAAATGTTTTCAAAACTATTGATATGATCCATAGGGTGCTCAGTAGACAAACCATGAAACTCGTTTTGTCTTAGCAACTGGATGAGCTGAAACAGAAACTGGTAATTCTGTCTCTGCGGCTGTATGGGGTGGAGAGCATTCCTGTTGACTAGGAAAGCTTCAGGGTTATTGAAATCGCCAAATAATACCATGTTTTGAAGAGGTAGCGATTTTGATTCAGCTCTGGCAGAAACTACTCGCCATTATTGCTATTACTTTCGCCTTGATTGGCGTTTCCAGCTCCTTGGTTTACGTCTCCTTCTAGATGTATGGGCGGCAATTGATTTTCGTTCCCTCCTTCTTGGTTGAGCACCAACTGTCTTATCTGTTCCAATCCTGGAGGGTTTTGGACATTTGGAACTACGAGAATGATTGGATTTTGAATAATGTTTTCAGCCATTATTGTGGATGAACTAGCGCTTCTTCGAGACTTTCGGTTTGAACGTTATAGTCTTGCGAGTTCTTTGTTTGTGAGGTTGAACAATTCAGATGATTTGTCAGATCTCATGGTCATGCACCTTCAAAACAAAAACAAGAAGAAAGAACGAGATTAGTACTAAAAATAAAAATCCTAGACTCGACTTTAAGTAGAACTTAAAAGGCACTGTATTGGTCCTTGGAAACGGCGCCAAAAATCTAATAGGTTCAGGTTTTAATTCCTCAAACTACACTAAAGAGAACAGATCTTCGTAGTACAGTAAATGGTCGAATCCCACAAGGACCAAATAGTTTGACTCTCAGTTCTAAAAATCGATTCTAGCTAGAAAGAAATAAAAGAGAGATTGTTTTTGAACGAATGAAAATTAAAGCGAATAATTAAAAGCGAATTTAAACCAATAAACTAAAACCCTAGGCGATAGGGAAATTCTGCAGGTATTCATGTTTGAAGTTCCGGTTGACAAGCAAGATTAACGATTGAAAATAGTTCTCAACTCAAAAGAC
The DNA here is from genome assembly GCA_900406425.1 of Iberis pinnata. Classification (NCBI taxonomy): domain Eukaryota; kingdom Viridiplantae; phylum Streptophyta; class Magnoliopsida; order Brassicales; family Brassicaceae; genus Iberis; species Iberis pinnata. The sequence continues at coordinate 13,240 of OVBE01007768.1, forward strand.
GAAAATAGACTAATCTTCTCCCGAAATATTAGATTCCTATGATATAATTGATAGAAATAAAGACTAATCTTCTCCCGAAATCTTAGATCTCTAAATGAGACAATTAAATCATGCAGTGATTACAAATTCAATATGTTCATAAGCATCAAAGACAATACTCCCGCAAGCAAATACACTTATTCATCTAGATTAGGTCAGATTAAATAACCAAATCTCTTTGTATTTATTAACCTAAAATCATGATATCAGCTTAATTCAAGCAATGATAACAAATCTAAACTAAGAACCTAACAAATTGAATCTATTAAAGTCAAACCCTAGCCATCAAAACATATTTTTCCTGGGAAATCCCTAAAACCTAGCAAAGAGACTACTCATACATATCCAAGCAATCAACAATCATATATAGAGAAAGCATATTCAAAACCAGATAAAATAAAATAAAATAAGAGAGTTCAAAATTCTTCTCCAAATACATGTGTCAGGATTCGTCTCTCCCAGAAAAGCTCTCAAAAGTAATAAATTGTAAATTGTGTGTTGTATGTTGCGTGTCTAATAAAAAACCTAAGCCTCTAGCTTATATAGAGTTNAAAACCAATGATAAGTCTTGAGGACGAAAACACCTTTTTATCAATTTTCAAATAATCGCGAACATATGGATCGATCGATATGACGTCTTTCTTCTTCAAGGATCGATCGATCTAAGTGTGGATCAATCGATCATTTAATCCGTAAGTTTGATAAGCTTCTAGATCGATTGATCCCCACATAGATCGACCGATCTACTCCATCACGTGCTCCACAAGTTTCTTCTGCGAGACAGTTTGACCAGTCTTCGGTAAAATTGCCATAAATTTTGATTGCATAAATGGATTGACCTCAAATAACTTCCATATGAAAGCTAACTCAAGTGTCCAGTATGAGTCAAAATATCAGCTAATTCCATTCATAAAAAAAATCTTAAAATGTCTAACTTTTGGCTCTTCTGCTGAACTGTGCTTTTGCATTTGTCAAATTACATCCATTTTGTGCACAAATCCACATTTTTGCTCCAAAACGTCCAAAACACCTAGAAACATAAAAATATGCTAAAAATACAAGGAAACTACTTGAATTATGCTAAATAGCAAGTATAAATACCCACTAAAAAACATCAAAATCGAGTAATATCAGTTTTATATTTTGATATTTTCCTGTCTCAATAGACATAAATAATGTAATTACCATATTCACCAAAACAAAATTATGATTGTTTTGTGGATTTTGAGGTGTCAGAAGTTGATAATTTGGTACATGGGATCTGTAGCAATCGTAGTCAAGAGTATCAACTACTTTAGAGGTTGGGGTTGGGGCGCCACTAACATCGCTCCCGTAATCTTCGTACCATGTTAACTAATTAGTGCATTGAAATATGCATCATAACCACCTGGTATACAAGGATCCAAGATTTTGAAGGTTCTTGGCGGCGTGGTACAATAGGTCCATCAATATCAAAATCCTATAAGTTGCAACGATTGATTAATAGTTAGAAATGTACTTACGTAATGTATATAATGTGTGATGAACTAACATTTGAAATGGACACTGAATCATTCGAGTAATCCTTATGGGGAATTGTTGTGGTCTTCTCAAGATCCTGATGGACAATATTAGACAGAGTATATAATTGTTGTCTACCTAATCAACTAAATGAATTGTAACACAGACCTTATCTTCTGGAATCATTTGAATATTATCAGGAATGTCTTGGGCCAACAGAATGTCCTCATCGACCTCTGCATTGACCACATCGGGGCAGACGTCCTGGACAGGCTGTAGAGAGAAAATGTTGTAAGTTACGTCTAATCCCTACTGATTTCTTGTCCACATCAAATTCAATTAATGATATCAAATATTGCAATTTGTTTCATTACCCCTTCTGTGGACAACATCTTGTTATCGTCCGCCTCTTTCATTGTGACTTCTTTCCCACCAATATGGACTTCGTGTATTTGAGAATATGTTACTTACGTCCAGCGACTATACCTAACTCGTATAATACAAATTAGAGTGAAAAATTGTCTCATCATGTTCTCTCGACTCCTCTTGGACCACAAGATCCTGGTGTGCCATGTTTCCATCAGTCCGACTCTCATGTCAGCCTAAAATAATAAAAGTTTAACAAGTATAGAAAGTTAAACAAATACAAGTAAATAATTATTCCCTTGCATCGAATGCTCCAGCCAGTGATTTTCTTAAGTATGAAATCACCCCTTCAACTTCAGTGTCGAGCTTGTCCTGCAGCATAAACATTTATTTTATTAATATGGGTCATAAAATTTGAATTGACAAATAACTAATATCTAAGTGTCTTAACCTTCCCTGAAGTCTCGTCTTGTCCACCACGTATCACCTGCTATGAATTGAACATAAACGTATATAGATATTAACAAATTGACGAACTATATTTTTTAGTCCTCATGGACCAGAATTTGATATATTTTGTTGTACCTTCTCCGAATGTAGAACTATGAATTCCTTTTGTCCACCAGTTTTCACGTTGCAATCACTCTCTGACAAATTCTGAGCAACATATATGACAGCAAAATTAATGGTGCAACAATAGTAAGAAAGTAATAACAAGGTATACTGGACTTACATGTACTGATCCCACCATTATTTTGGTGAGATCCCTTATGACATTAGCATCACCAGCGAATGCCTCGTTCTCCATATTGAAGTTGTCTTCTTTTGTGTTGTCCACATCATTATCAGACCGACTCTTGCACGCTCTAACTAAAGTTGTCTTCTCTGAGCTGTTACTTAACGATTGTGTCTGTGTCTTCTTCAACCTTTCCTTCATGCTTCGGATCATTCCAGACTGTCACAACTTGCTGATTAACTTGTCCATCATTTCACTGATTAACTTTTCCATCATTTCATCCATCATAGAGTTCTTCATGTTCTCAATATATTTCTTCAAGTCTGCATCACGGGCAGCGTTGACGGCGTTCATGTGCTTGTAGACAACATATACATCGACTAATCCAGACTCTTTTCCACCGCTATCTACGTTTGCTGGCGCTTTTCTACGGGCTTGCTTGCTTTTGCCTTTTGTTTTGATTGCTTTCCCCTTTAGCTTCTCCATGTTACCATCAAAGGCCACTTGTCGCATCCACCTAGCCACATATTCTTCCTAAAAATGAATTTCTGTCCAATCAAAACTTCAAGATAGTCCACATACTGATCTACAACTTTGTCGTTCCAATTATTCACATCATCGCCCAGTACTCTCTCAGTGTCTTCCAGAAAAGGCTTGACATTGAGATGAAATAAGAGATAAAAGACATGATTTATTAATCCAGCAGATTTTTGAAAATTTTAATAAATCAATTAACTTTTTGGTCTACCATCACTTACGTTGGCCATTTTCTCAACCTCCAAACTTTTGGAGTTGTGGAATAATTTTAGTGCTGTCAAACTTGCAAGAGCCTCATTTGTAAATGTGTTATGGTCTTCCGAATCAGGTAGGAACCTCTCTAATGCAAGTATTGCCTTAAAGAAGAATAATTGGAAGGCAAGAGTGAAACCATGTGTGGCTGTGTAAGACTGATTGAAATTCTCCAGTAGTAGTTTAACATTTTTGCACCTCTCGCCCAACTTAACCATCCTTATAGTTAACCTGAATGACTCCCGGCCCAAATAAGACTCAAATGCCTCCAAGTCCTTTACCATCTCAACAATAGGAGATGAATCCTTCACAATCTGTTTGCTACAAATGAGAACTCCTTCAACAATGAGAAGTAACGCTAACCTTCTCCGACGCCAAGATTCCATACGGTCCCTTTGTGGCACAAGACTGTCAGCCTTGAGCATGTCCACTATCTCTTTAATGGTGATGTCTTCTTCATCTCCTGGAAACAACACATTCCAATAGGGTTCCCTAGGATCAACCGGGTTTTGCATCCTGCCAATTTCATGAGGGTCCGGATACTCTTCGCACGGTAGACCAGTTACAATCCCAAATTCTCGAAGTGAAAACCTAAAAGGTTTTTCACCAAAGACGAACCACATCTCGTGTCACTTCACCGTAATAAGAGATCTACACAGCATATGGTGGACAAGTTTGCCCAAGAGACTCGACTTTTGTACTTCGATCTCAAATAAAGGTCTGAAGCATGAAGCTTTAAGATAACCAAGGTCGAGATTACCTTTTAGGGCTTATACCAAATCTAGAAGATATTCCGGCTTTGAGTAGGAATTTATCCGACCGCTTGGAGGATACCGATCTGTCACATAAAGCTTTTGTGGGAGTTTTCTAGGGTCGAAAATGAAATCGGCTGGTCCTTTCTCGTGGACCGCCTATTGATTTTTGTCCGTCGATGCATGCGCGTGTCTGTTGCGTTTTCTATGATATTTCCTAACACTCGTTGAAGTAGACATTTTGTGGTAAATGCCAAAAATTTACAGAAGATAAACAGTAAAAAGAGAAAATGGTAGAGGAAAGATAAGAACAAAGAAGAAGAAAGAGGAGAGATGAAAGAGTTGAGTTACATTAGTTACAATTTGGAGTGGAGAGATGTAAAAACTTGGGAAGTGTGGTTGATTAGACATTAGTTACAATTTGAATTTTTAATAACTTAAAAAAATTAACAAAAGGAAAATCGAGTGGTTACGTATAGGCAATTTGGTCATTCTCTTTGGTTCGATATGGTATCGTTCAAAAATTTAGAACATTATGATATATGTAGTAATTAAGGAGACAATTTATGGTATTTTAAGTAATTTTTTCTTAATAAAATTGTAAATGAATTTTTGCAATTGTGGCGGTAA
>OVBE01007769.1:1580-18045 GCA_900406425.1 Iberis pinnata
GGAATCCCCTTTCGACCTTACCAATTAAACCCGTTAAGATTACCATTCGAGCATGCTTCATTTGAGAAAATTAATTGAATGTAGGAAGATAATCCAAACTAGATATGTGGATCGCTTACTTTTGGTAATAGGATGGATAGTGAAGAAACATGAATGATTTGATGAGTAAAGATGTTGGTTCGGAATTGATAATGTATCATGTTTTAGATGTTAGTTCACTAGGCCTTTGCTTAATCTTTTGGCTTTGAGGTTTCCACTTTCAAACCTATCTCTCCTACTTTCCTAAGCGGTTTGCTTGCGGACAAGCAAAGGATAAGTTTGGGGGAGTTGATATCTTATGATTTCTATGTGTTTTACATTCCATTATGAATGCATTTTAGATAGATTCAATAGCATTTAGGCATGTATAGGTTGCATTTGCATACCATTTCATATTTCAAGTGATAGAGACCAAGGAACCAAGTTATGGATCAAAATGAGGTTTTAAAGGTGAAAAAGAAGCTTGAAAACAGAGCACATCGGTCTGTTGCATCAGCCAAAATAGAGGAGCTAAACCGATGTGAAATGGAAGATTTTCCATGAGCTAGTATTGGTCAGCACATTGGTCAAAGGCTGACCGATATGGCCACATCGGCCAGCCACATCGGTTAGCCTAGACCGATGTGGTCGGCTAAGTCAACATTATTTCAATCTTATTTTGACTTTTTGACCCATTTTTAGTGGGTTAACCCAAGTGTTTTAGGGTTAACCCAATGGATATTAGCATGACTATATAAGATTCTACCCTAATTTTTAGAGGATTAAGCTTATTTTCCTAAGAACTTTTGTAATCTTTTTTAGGTCTTCTTCTTATTTGAATTTCATTTCTTGTTTTTGATTGTTGTTTTCATTCTCAAATCTACTTCTAATCATGTCTTATCACACATCTCTCATAAGATTTTGTGCTATTCCTATGATTAGTGAGTAGTGACCCTTGAGTGAATGGTTGGGTGTATTTAGGAAATTAGATGAAGGATTGTTGTGTTTAGGAGTTGTAATTCATAAACCTTCTTATTATTAATGTCCTTAATTAGGATTAAATTGATCTCTCACTTCTAGGAGTTAGGAATTTTGCGCCCGAAAGGTGTTCGACAAAATGCCGGAACCAATCTTTATAAGCTAAATGACATCTAGCCAAGACATTGTGTTAGTTAGTTTAGTGTTTAAGATAAATTGGATCTTAATGTTCGTTAATTATGTAGTTTTCCAAGAGATTGTTTAGTTTGCATAATTAAGGAAAGGATTAGTGTCATGAAAGTGGATTAGTCTAGGTTTTGGAATTTAGACCAAGGGTTAGCTTAATAGATAGAATTAGACACCACATGAATTCATTTGATAACCAAAATCAATTACCTAAACCATTCACTTAGTCTTTTATCTTTGAATTATCAAGTTTTAATTTCTGTTGACTTTTTCTAATTATTATTGACTTTTGAACTGTTGACTTTTATTTGACTTTTTAAATTGTGTATGTTTGAATGTTTGAATCAAAAAACTTAATGGCATAGACTAAACATGATTCACATAAGATTAATGAGCTGGACTTTACCTGAATTGGATGATATCTTAAGTACTTTAATGACATAAATTAAACTTAAGTATTTGCTAGACAATAGATTAGCAAATCTTTGTTTATCAAATTGGCGCTGTTGCCATTTCAGGATTGATTTTAACCATTAGTGCTCTGAATTTTTTTGGGACTATGCCCACTTTCTTTTATTGTGTTACTTTCTCTATTCTCTCTTGTTGTGCATTTCAGGTGTATGAACCTGAGAAGTAGAGGACCAACCAATCTCCTTCCACTAGTTGACGATATTCGCGCACTTGAACGACAACAAACTCGAGAACAACGAAAACAAGAGCGACTTGCTCATGTTCGACGATTGGATTTGGAGATGGATAACCCCAACAACAACGGTGGTGCACGAACCATAGGAGAGAATGATGCCCCTAATGCTCATACTCAGCATACAGGGATTAAACCACCGGCTATTACTAATAAAAACTTCGAAATCAAGTCCAGTCTCATCACTATGGTTCAGAACTCGAAGTTCCACGGTCTACCTATGGAAGATCCTTTGGACCATTTNNNGACAATTTTGACATGTTGTGCAGCACTGTCAAGATAAATGGAGTGACAGAAGATGCTTTCAAGATCAGATTGATTCCCTTCTCTTTGGGAGACAAAGCTCATTCCTAAAGAACGTCCCAACTGCTTCAGTGGAAACTTGGGACGCTTGTAAAAAGGCGTTTCTAACCAAGTTCTTTTCCACATCAAGAACTGCAAGAATCCGGAGTGAGATATCCGGGTTTGGGCAAAAAGGAACTGAATCCTTTGGTGAAGCGTGGGAACGGTTAAAGGGCTACACACTCCAGTGCCCGCACCATGGCTTCTCCGGTGAGAGCCTCCTCAGTACTTTCTACCGGGGTCTTGCTCCTGAATTCATGATGATTCTAGATACTGCAAGCCAGGGCAATTTCTTCAGCCAAACCGAAACTGACGGTTTGCAACTTGTTGAGAATCATGCTCAAAGTCACATTGCTTATGGAGATGACTATGATCGTTTTAACAGGGATGTTGGTGGTGATAATGGTTTCAAGAAGGATTTGAAGTCTCTAGAAGAAAAGGTAGACAAATTCTTCATTTCTCAACAAGGAGTAGTCAACTTTGTGAGTGATGTCCAAGAAGGATACAAACCTCCACTAGACACTATTCAAGCGGAGCTTAACTATGTTGGTAACCAAGGCTAAAACCAAGGTTACAATAACTATCACCAAAATCAAACCAGTTTCCAACCCATGCCTCAATTCACCAATCAAAGTGGTTTCAAACAAAAGCAGCAATTCTTCTACAAACCACAAGGTTTCTCTACTTCTGGATACATCAGCTACCAAATTCAATCACTGGGCCAATAGATCATTATCTTTTGCAGGAAGATTAATTTTAATCAAAACAGCCATCTATAGTACTTTGAATTTCTTGTTCTCGGTGTTCAAACTGCCAAATAATTGATTAACCTTGGTAGAAAGTATGTGCTCTAGATTTCTTTGGGCAAGAGATATCACAAAGATTGGAGGAGCTAAGGTTTCTTGGAAGGAAATTTTTTTACTACAAGAGGAAGGCGGTTTAGGCCTAAGAGATCTAAAGATTTGGAATTCCACACTTTTCCTTAAACTACTGTAGTTGTTGTTTACTAAAAGCGCATCACTTTGGGTTGCTTGGAACATAAACTCAATGCTTCAGAGCAAGAGTTTCTTGTATATTGAGCCTTCTGCAAATGATTCATGAATTTGGAAACCACTTCTAGCTATCAGATTTCAGGCAAAGAGATTTATAAGATGCAAAATTGGGAAGGGTAATCAAGCTAGCTTTTGGTTTGATATTTGGCTCTCTAATGGAGATTCATCATTGTTTTTGGTTCACAAGGACCCATTACCTCAGGATTTAGTATTGACAGTAAAGTGGCTGAAGTCTCATCTCAAGGCCAATTGATCCTTCCATCTGCCAAGACAAGAAATCCAATCCTAGCCCACCTAAGATCATCTCTGCTATGTCAACAGCTTCCTCTGCAATCTGCAGAGGATGATTATTATGTCTGGTGTACTCCTGTATCAGCAAGTGAAGACTTCTCAACTGCTTTTACTTGGGAAACTATTAGGCCTAGACATCCCACTCTTCCATGGGCTAAGATAGTATGGTTCAAAGGCTCTATTCTAAAGCATGCTTTCATTGTTTGGGTGAATCATCTCGATAGACTACCAATTGGAAATAGGCTAATCTCATGGGGTATCTCCACCAGCCCTCTATGTCTTATATGTGGCGTATCCAATGAATCCAGGGAACATCTGTTCCTTCAATGCAGCTTTGCTTCTATTATATGAGACAATCTCCTTTATAGCTTGGGATTAGGCAATCATCATCTCTTTTCCTGGTAAGATATTATGGCTATTTCACATCACCTGCCTTCAAGATCTTTTCGGCTCTTGGCAAATTTAGCAACTCAGGCAACCCTCTAACACATTTGGCAAGAAAGAAACTCTAGACTCCATAACAACAAACCACCTGTAGATGTTGCTACTACTTTCAAGATCATTGACAAAAGTGTGCGGAATACAATTTTGGCTAATTTAAGTCGTAAAGGATTTAAGAAGCTCCTATCTCTTTGGTTTACTCACCATACTTGAAAAGTCTAGACCTTTCAACCTGTTTCAATAGTGCTCTGTTTTTTCTTAGAGCTTAAAAGAAATTATATATTCTGATTTGCTCTGTAAAAATTTTGATTTAATATATTTATCTTCTTTCAAAAAAAAAAAAAAAGGTTATAAATGTTCTTATAAAGTTTAAAATGCTTTATACACTTTTAGTAAGGGAAAATTGAGTGGTATAATAGTTGTTATCTTTTGTTTTGTTGTTTAATCATTCTAATTAAACCAATAGATATAAAAAGAAAAATTTCCTTTTTAATGAAGTTTAGACTACTAAACTTATAATTCAAATATCAAAATTAACAAAATGAACACACTTTATACTGTATATAAGTAACATTATATATATAGTGGCATTTAGTGAGCCTATGACTAATGAGTAAAAGTATTAAATATGCACGCAACATAGCTATCTTGAAAACTGTTTGATGATTTGAGACAAAGGGATCAAAACAAATAGAACCTTCCTCATATATCTATCATACGTACGTCCTCATACACTACTCAGATTCTGCCATGTGTTATCGCTCCATCAGAGTTAATTAATTCATTGTTAGTCTCATGCTTATTTTGTTTGTTTGAGAAAAAATGTTTGATACTACAATGTTTTTGTCAACATAATAAAGCTGTTTTTTCCCCTCCGTATTACATCAAGAAAAGACACGTATTTAGATGGATAATGGAAGGGCGGTACCGAATCACTTTGACTTGACTTTACATATTACATATATACCATATATATATGACCATGAAAAAACCATATTATCTTAGTAATTCAAGTTCTCAAAGCTATTAGCTCATCTGTTTTTTTCTCAACGTTGAAAACATTTGAAAAGAAAAGAGATGGGAAAATCTTCAAGTTGGGAGGAAAGTGAAATGAAGAAAGGGCCATGGAGTCCAGAGGAAGACGAGAAGCTTGTCGACTATATTCAAACGCATGGTCCCGGAAAATGGCGAACCCTCCCCAAAAACGCCGGTAAATTAATTAATGTTGACGTTGTTTCAAAACAATTATTTATTAGTTCTTATTTGATTTTCTTGCTTGTAATAGGGTTAAGAAGATGTGGGAAAAGTTGTAGATTGCGATGGACTAATTATCTAAGACCCGATATCAAAAGAGGCGAATTCTCTCTTCACGAAGAAGAGACTATCATTCAACTTCATCGTCTTCTTGGAAACAAGTAAGTTTTTCGACATATCTATTAAATTAAATCCAATCCAAGTGACATAGTTTTCCACACCTACTTCGTTGGACTTCCATGTCTTTTTAAAATATACAGTACATTGAACTAACAAACAATAACATCAAGGTCAACTATCTAACGCCAACTTTGCGATCTTTAGAAAGTAGAAACTTGTTATAACTTAAATTTTAGTATCCAATTAATCTAACTTTGTTTTGTCTCTTCTATATATATGCTTGTATAGATGGTCTGCCATTGCTATTCATTTGCCAGGAAGAACCGACAATGAAATAAAGAATTATTGGAACACAAATATAAGAAAGAAACTTATACGAATGGGGATTGATCCGGTGACTCATTGTCCACGTTTCAATCTTCTTCAACTCTCTTCCTTTCTTACCTCATCTCTCTTCCAATCACACTCACAGCCAATCAGTACTCCATTTGATCTCAATCCTCAAATCTACCAACAAAATCAACAGCTTCAAACCACCTTTATTAAAACTGACCAAACTAACTCGGTTCAGTTTCATAACAATGGTGATTACTTTAGCTACGCCGGTTCAAGTCACCCTATTAGTAACCAAGTCCCTTTTTCTTACGACGATATTAGATGGGAATTCAGCTCACCAGTACTACCTGGAAATTCCTCCAGTAGCTCTACACCTTTAAATTCATCCTCAACGGTTTATATCAATGGTGGAAGCGAAGTTGATGTAGAGAGTTATGCTAGCGACATGTTGATGTTCAATCATCATCATGATCAAAATAATGCTTTCAATCTATCATAATATGCTACTTCTTCTTCTTGATTTTTTTCTTCCAATTAGTGTGGAATTTGTAATTGTGTTACATACTGTTTATTTTAAGAGCTAAGTACATTATTATCATGTCATGTTATTGTTCTGCTTGTTCAGAATTTTAGTTTGAAGAACTTTACATTGTTTACACTCAAAACCTCAGATGTTTAAATACTTTATTGTATTTTAAGAGCTTATTGTATCAATTATCATGACATTGTGTTATGCATTTTCTTCAACTATTTTGCTTCGTTTTTTTTATAATAAAATTCGACCATCTTTCTATTTGCTTACAGTCAAAAGGTCTGAAGGTCATACGAACTTGTATATATTTTTGTTGTTCTATGTGTGCCATCTTGAATTTTGATGATTTAGATAACGTTTAGTGGAGCAGAACATAATAGTGATTAGATTTAATTTGTCATATATAGACTCATAGAAGGGTAGCTAGTACTGACCAATGTTTCCATTTCCAAATTAACAAAAAGAATATGTAAGAAAAAAGTGAGAAACAATCGCTTTTTAATTATTTCCTTATTATTAATTTAAAATTATATTTAATCGACAAACAAAAAAAAATTAATATTACATGTAAAAACTGTCTAAGTCTCACTATGACCCCGGATTGGTAATTTTTATAGTAAAGCAGAAGTGGTATGTAGCATAAACAGTATGCTATAGAAACTGTATCCTCTTATTTAATAAACACAATTACTGATTGATAGAGTAAAATGTGATTATATAAAAAATGCATTTAACTATTAAAAAGTATTTATTTTAAAGTATTATATATGATAACTATTTTAATTTTTTGATATATTTTTATAATTATATATTTCTATAGTTATATTATTATCTTATAATTTTTAAAATAGAAAATTAATATCTTATAATTTTTAAAATAGAAAATTATTATCTTATAATTTTTAAAATAGAAAAATAAATTAATATTAAGTAATAAAATTAAAATTATATATATATATTTGAGTATTTAAATTAATAGAAAATTGATATATAAATCTGTCTTATAATAAAAATAATAAACAATTTTATATAATTTTTATTTCATAAGTTTACTATAAATAAATTCTTTTTTATAATTTTTATAAAATGGAACAAACAAATAATTAATAAATAATAGTTTAAAATATATATAGTTAAAATATGAGTCTAAATTTAGAATAATTTGGCTTTATTATTATATTTAAATAATTATTCTTTAAATAGTAAAATATAATAAAATGTAAATAATTTAAGTAGTAATTTAGAATGAATGTAAATATATTTTTTCCCTATTTAAGAGATAAATTTTTTTATAATTTTATTTTATTAATTTTATAATATTTTTTTTGATTAAATGTTAAATTTATTAATCAAAAATGTGCTATGTACAAGTTACATAAACATTTGTTAAACTGTCAGGACAGAAAATAGAAACCCCCAGGCAAGAGATGGTGTCTCATCGAGGCCTCGTTAAAACCTGCTACTAGAAAATCCTGTGGGATAAAACTAGTAGTTAGGAAAAAGAGTACGCCCGATGCGACACTACCTGTGGGGTGTAACAATAATGTATGACAATGAAAATAAATCAAGAGACTCGCCGGCATTACAGGATCAAAGCGGGATGTCACGGGTGTAGTGTCGTCCATTGTTGGAAAAGGTGATGCAAAGGAGATGTTTGGGGATAGCTTAACCCCAAAAGCCTGCTAGTAATGCTCCGTTTCACTAGTGTCTACGTTCGCTCAATTGGATGATGTGGCTGTCCATGAATCTGTCCTTTGTGCTCACGCCATAGATAATAAATAGTAGCCTGAAAACTGAGGTGTAGTAGTATAGTGTCTAGTCGGGATAGGGTGCCATGCCGTAAGGCATTGAGTGTGTTGAGCCAATCCGGTGTAGCGTGGCTTCTAAGCAGATTTGTGGTAAGCTGTAGCCATAGAGTGAAACTATACGGGCATGCAAAGAAGAGATGATCACGTGTTTCGTCAGGTTCACCACAAAGAACGCATGGTTGATGCACTCTCCATAGCCGCATCTGCGCACCTGTAGTTAACCTGTCAAGAACCGCAAGCCATGAAATGAAAGCATATCGAGGTACTGATTGTGAAAACCAAATAGATGAGGTCCAAGAGAGCTTAGCGTGTTGTGGTCGGATTTGGTTCCAGGTACATGCAGAGGAGAAGATAGCCTTGTAATTGTCTTGACCATGACGCCATAAGGCAATGTTGGAGCCAGCACATGGACGTGGTAGGGGTAGTGTGATAAGATGAGCATGTAAAGGACGTAGATCAGCCGCCCTTGGTCGTCGAATGCGCCACCTTGACGAACCCACATCATGGAGTTTTGCGTGCCGTGGTACGCCAAACTCCCGAATCCCCCTGTCACCTGTAATAAGAAAAAGAGAGCCCAAACCCGACAATCCTCAAACCATAAAGAAGTAGTTAGACCATCACCAATTGTAAAACGAAGGAAAGACAAAGCTAGAGGACGATGTCCTAGTAGCTTTTACCATATCCAGGATCCCTGGGAAGAGGGCACGACGTCCCAGAAGGTGGAAGCGCGAATTAAGTAGAGGCGCGTCCACTCGGCCAATAGAGAAGATGTATTTGAAACGAGCCGCCAGATGAGAGAAAGAGCGTAAACCGTTGAAGTATCCTCAAGGTTTCGAATGCCTAGATCGCCTGCTTCCTTCGGCTTACAAACGTCTTGCCAACTAAGCTTTGACATATGATGATTAGTCGGTGTGCCGGACCATAAGAAGTTACTGCAAAGGCTGTTGATTTCTCAAATGCAATATTTCGAAAGTCGAAATGCGGCTTGCCAGAAATTCACCGTGCTTGTAATGACAGACTTTATCAACTGCAACCGACCTGCAAACGAGAGGAACTTGGATGCCCAAGAGGACATACGAGTTCTAATACGATCCAGTAGAGGTGCATAGTCATCACGTCCAAGCCGCTTGGTAGATAGCGGCAATCCTAGATAACGGACCGGAAGCAACTCTTGACGAAGTCCTAGTTGCTAGATCATATGGATGGTATCCTGTCGGGGCTGGACTTGTAGGAAGATTGAGGACTTGGTGATGTTGATTTGCAAACCCGAGCTCTGACCAAAGGCATGTAAAATATCAAGAATGCCCGTAACCGAGGAAGGGACCCCATCCGTGAACACCTGGATGTCATCCGCAAAGCATAAATGGGTCAAACGTAGAGCTTGACATTTGGGATGATAGCCGAACGTACCATTTGCTGCACCTACATTCAATAGTCTAGATAAAACATTGTTAGCAATGACATATAAATAAGGAGAGAGCGCACAACCTTGCCTAAGCCCACGAGCACTTCGAAAGAAACCAGTCGGTTCACCATTGACAGAAACCGAGAATGTGGCTGTAGAGATGCACAGGTATACCCAACGGATGAACTGAGGCGGGAAATCCATTACCTGCAAAACTGAAACAATGAAATCCCAATTAACAGTGTCAAAAGCCTTGGAAATATCTAACTTAAGTGTACAACGAGTAGAAGTAGAGAATTTATGATAATCCTTTACTATCTCTGTGGCAAGGAGAACATTCTCGAGGAGGAGACGACCCTCTACGAAAGCGCTCTGGTTTGGCTCAATGAGAGAAGGGAGAAGTGCTTTCAACCGGTTAGCCAAGATCTTCGAGATCACTTTGTAAGTGATGTTGCAGCAAGAAATGGGACGGTAATCCCAAATCGATTGCGGTGTCTCAGTCTTCGGAATCAGTGCTATCAGAGTGGCATTGATACTGTGTGGTAGAAAACCGAACATGAAGAATGACTGAACTGCGTTATGAAATCAGCCCCAATAATAGACCATGCAGCCTTGTAGAACTCCACCGTGTAGCCATAAGGACCAAGAGCTTTATTGGATGGCATAGAAAGAATAGTGGCAGTGATTTCTTCACTCGAAATAGGAGAACACAGGAGAGTGGCATCAGAAGCAGAACAACGAGCTAATAGGAGTTCATAAAGGGAGTGACCGGGAAGGGGAATGCTCGGTGTTTGTTGTTGAAGAAATTGTTGGAAATGCGTTGAGGCTTCAGTCTTGATGGCTTGCGGGTCCACTAATACCTCACCATTACTGGTGATGAGACGCTTGATTATATTCTTCGAGGTTCGCGTTGCTGCAACCCTGTGGAAGAAGGAGGTGTTGCGGTCACCTTGTTGCAACCAAGTCACTCTTGATTTTTGTCGATATAGGATCTCTTCAGCCCGTGCCAACTCATGCCATTGAGTAGCGGTAATAGCTTCGGCCTCAAAAGCCTCATGGGTTTGGTTGTGGAGAAGTATGTTTTGACAGTCTTGGAGATGAGTAAAAGCTGCCTGGGTTCGCTGAGAGAGAGCACCATAATGTGTGTTGTTAAGGTTGCGTAATTGCGATTTGAGAGCATTGAGATGAAGGTGGAAGAACCGCATGGTAGTACGAGAATGATATAGTGGTGGGTGTGAGCTCTATATCGAGTCGAGGACCTGCAAGAAAGTTGGGTGATTAATTACAAAGTTGTGAAACTTAAATGGTTTGCGAATAGGTGAGGAGGGTGTAGAGAGATGGACGACGCAACGGGCATGATCGGAGATTCCTGAAGCTTCAAAGACCGAGAAGGAGCTGGGGAATTAGGACAGCCAAGTGTCATTGATGAGTGCTCGATCAATCTTTTTACCGACAGGGTCTAGGTGATGGTGGTTCCACCACGTAAACCGAGATCCGACTGCAGTGAGATCCGTGAGATCGCAGCGCGTTACAAAGTCCTGAAATTGAAGCATACCGAGTCGTTGAGTACTCGGAAGCCCTGCTGAGTGGTCGTCATACGATAGTATCTCATTAAAGTCGCTAAAGATCAACCACGGTATTGCCTGTGCACCACATTGAAGGTGACTTTGACATAGGGCGTGCCATAAGTTTACACGTTCAGCCTGAAAATTGGAGGCATAAACACAAGAAATCAAAACAATGACACCAGAATCCAAAGTAATAAGTACATAGATGAGTTGAGAAGTAATGAGTATTGGCGTAACGATTAAGCCAGCCCTCCAGCACACCAAGATGCAACCTAATCGATGAGCACCATAATTTTGATTAGCACTCAATCCCGGCATCGATGCCTGCACAATACGAGAAAAATTTTCAGATTGAACACGTGTTTCCAAGAGACAACCGAAGTAAGGATTGTTAGAACGAATCCAATGCTGAACGATACGATGTTTGTGAGGGTGATTAAACCCCCTCATGTTCCATGCAAAAAGACTCATAAGAACTAGTGTCTCCGAGAGGAGACATAAGTTGATTTTCTTGTTGTGGTTGTTTTCCCGGGACATCGGGATATGACATTTGTAAGATCATCAATCTGCTTGGATTTGACAATCCGAGTATTGTAGCGTGAGGTACTCGGTACTTCCTTCTGGATGGGAGAATCAGATTCGGAGAGCTGTCCCTCTTCACGGTCTACCTCATCCATCACATATGCGAGAACATGGAATCGTGATGGTGATAGTGTTGAAGTTGAATTTTGAACAAGGCCTTTTGCATGTGAAGATGGTGAGCGATGGGAGCGGACGACAGACCATTCTTGCTGCTCTAAAGTTGTATCAATGTCAATATTTAGGGCATCGGCAATGGTAGATGGATGTGCAAGCTTAGTAGCTGATGGAACCAGCTGAGCATTAACCGAGACGGTCTCAAGCTCTGGGTCAGAGAGAGAGACAGTTGAACCATCGGGAATTGTTGGTAAAACAGAGTCCGCCGTGTGGATTGAATTTTGATCCATCTTCAGACCTGCAAAAGGAGAAGAACTCGGATTAGCGAATAGAGTAGAGTCTCGGTGTGTAATGTTCAAAGAGGCAGAGGCTGGTAATTGTGTGGATGCAATGATGTTGTCCTGGCCATTAACGTCGACTAGAGGAACCACCAGACCTGCATCAAGAGGTTAATTATTAGTAGCATCCGTAATATCCGTAATAGGCAGTGAACTGGAATCAAGAATGGCATTAGATTGTGCGAGTGAAGAGGCATGTGGAGGTGGTATGGTGATTGTATGCGCTGTATCTTGAATAAGGTTTGTGGTTGGCTGCTCCTTAGTAATCGAGGCTGCTGAAGCCTTCTTACATGTCTCGATATTATGGCCCCATGTGTTGCATTGTGTACACTTAGGAGGAAGCCAAGGATACTTAACAAGTATCGGCTGTTACTCCTGTTAATTGAATTTTCCCGGTTAATGGGGCATCAAGATTGAGAACAATTAATTAAGAGACGAGCAACATCAAGACGAAGACACTTCTCCGTTTTAGGATGCAACTTCTGAGCATCGCAAACAATATCTCCGAGAAATTTCAGGCCGGCATGGGAAAAAAGGTGATCCGGCACCTGATGAAAATCAACCCACAATGGCATAGCCGAGAGGGATGGTTTGGTTAGTGATTGTCAAGGTGACCATTACAATAAGTAAGACGTCGGCAACGTGCCAAGATTTTTTCTGAAAAATTCGCGATCTAAGCTCCGGAAAAACAACACGGAATAGGACCATGTCATCATTAAGGAATTGCACATCAATTTTCAGAGATTTTCCAACTTGAGTCCATATACGGTTTACAGTCGCGTGAATTTTGCCGATGTGAGGCGCATCCCCGACGAAATAACCGACTAGATAGTTGGTCCATAGTGGGGGCGCATTGGTAAGAACATCTTGTGGAATAGACACTGTTGCTATTCCGTTTTCGTAAGTGGCTTGTGGCTTGGGAATCGAACTACGCAAGTCCGAGGAGTCCACAATCTTGTTCCAGGAAGCTAATGGCTTCGACTTATGCACTGAAGTGTGATTCGTACTAGAATCTGTAATAGGCTGAGCAGTCTCCAAAGCAACAGACTAAGGAAGCTTGTGGTTGACAATAACAGAGTGTTGAGTCTCCGACGAAACAGAGGATGGGAGCTTTTGGTTGACAATAACAAAGGGTTGAGCAGTCTTCGACGGAACAGAGGATGGGAGCTTTTGATTGAGAGTAAGCGAGGAAGCTGGCATTGATGGAGAGGAAGCTTGTGGGTTGATGATGACCGGATGTCCGGGCGACGAAGCCATGGCGGCCAGAGCCGCCGGTGCGGCCGGTAACGTACCGGAGAAGGGAAAAAAGGCAAGAAACCAAAAACCCGAGGCAATCGCTAAAAAAATCGCAACCTTAATATTATTACTTATCTATTAGTAGTATATTCCAAAGTTCTATTTTATAATATTTTAGTGTTTTATTCTCTGGAAATGTTTTTTCTCAAAACATAGAGGTGATGAGCATTTAGGAGTATAAACATAACATATGAGAGATTACCATGTCTTGTTAGTAATAATATTAAATTTAAAAAGCTAGAATTAAATTTTATTTAAATGATAAATTAAATTCATATTTAATATACTTATTCAACATTACTTCCTCTGTTATGTTATACAAGATGTTTTTGTTACAAATATGCAGATTAGGAAATTTTATTTCCGTATTTTAATATTTTATTTGTTGTACAATAAAAACATTTTAACCAATCAATAAAAGCCAACATTTTATTATTCATTACTTAACTATTTAATACTTTAAATATTTGCATAAGAGTATGAATGTACATTAGATTTTGAAATAGAAATAGTTTTTAAACATATTAAATACCAAAACGGAGGGACTATTATATTTCTCTTTGAAACATTTAATTTTATTCATCATTATTTTTCTTAAATTTATAGTTACAGTGTAAATTGATTTTCTAGATTAATTTTTATAAAAATTTAGTATAAGATATATCAAATTTTATATATGCTTGAATATTTTTAGTTCTTTTTTTGATAAAGCTCAATATTTTATTTCTAACATCTTTTTATAAATAAACAGCTAAAAAAATTAGCACAAACTGGTATCATATTTGGCGCACATTTGTATTAAGATGGAAAGGCCAATTCATTTTCTTTATCTTTCATTAAATTATTGTATCCAAATTAGATAAATATTTTGAAGTAGATATCTTTTGTTTTACAAAAAACTTAGAGAGCGATGCCTTTTGCATCGATGATAAAAATAGAAAATTGTATGTGTGGTTCTAACTACAGAGAAAAATAGAGATTATTAGATATATGGTTAGTTTGACAAAAAAAAAATATTAGATATATGGTTAGTTTAGAAGAAAGATAAATTTGATGGTAAAAATAATATAGATGAAGGTAAGTAATAAAAGATTTTTTTGTCATTATATGTAATAAAAGATAAAAA
Source organism: Iberis pinnata (assembly GCA_900406425.1). Lineage (NCBI taxonomy): Eukaryota > Viridiplantae > Streptophyta > Magnoliopsida > Brassicales > Brassicaceae > Iberis > Iberis pinnata. The sequence goes on from OVBE01007769.1 coordinate 16,071, forward strand.
AATAATAAATTATTAATCAAATGATATATTGATTTCGTCTATCTAGATGTGAGAAAAAAAGACGACGACTTTTACCACTTTTGCTAAAAGGATGACAACTGTGAGTTCTGTCATTTAGATTCGAATTCCGACCACCATTAATTAAAATAGGGTGAATTTCGGCGACTCTTCTGGATATTATTGGTGACTGCAGACACTTAAGATTTAGTCGGAGTCATTTAAAGTTCCGGATACCAGAGTTATAAAACGATGTAAGAAAAAGAGTTGAGAAAAAAAAACTTAAAATACGAAGAAAAGTAATAAATAAGAAAAGAACTAGAGAATCATGTTCAATTTCTTATTTTTCTTCTTTTAAAAGATACAAAATTAAAAAAATAAGAATATATATCTAGAAAATGATGTACCTTTCAAAAACAGTGTAATGATACAAATCAAATTAAAGTTAGTGTAAACGGAATTCATATGCAGTTTGACAAAAAAATTCATGATATAAAAATAAATTTATTGAGAATTTTTTTTTTCATTATTTTAAAAGCTTACAGAATATCTTGGAAATATTTGTATTTTAAAAACTCTAATAAAATATATTATTTCTATAAAAAAATCGTATGTAACTTTCTTTTGTTCACACGGCGCTCAAAACATACAAATGGATTCACGACTGTTTATCTATGTGGACTCCCCATGATATAAAACATTTTGATCTTAATTCAACAACTAACTACACTTCCAACCAAAAAAATTATCATTTTTCTTTTTGATTTTCATTTCGTTTTCGTTATTTCATTGTATAATATGGGTGGGTGCATATGTACGGTTTGGCATATTGTATTACCATAAGGTTCTATGAATGGTTTGCCATAGTATTCATTTTCAAGGATTCCAAGAAATTGGAATGGACCACAAATTTATTTAATTCTATGATATACACATACGTACATATATATATACATATATTTATATATAAGTCATTCAGTCAATTACATAATTTTCAAAGAGCATCTAGCTACCACTTAGTTTATGTTATGTGTATACAGACGTTCAAACCAAATACCTAACTATTAATATCATTGGTTAAATTTACTTTTCACATGAAACAATAAAATAGATGCACAATGCTTTTATTGTAGCATGCGGCGCTTGCAATTTTCTTCTAAATATTATGTCATATAGGCATATTAAAGTTGTATCTACAAGATAACAGAAAGTTTCCCACATGGTGATTTCATGACTGAAACTGTTTTAAATGCCTATTGATTGATAGAGAACTTAGGAATAAGTAACAGTAATCACTGTCTAGACTTTGACAGAAGGATCAAGGGAACTACATTTTATAAATCTAAACTCTCAGAGGTAAAAGGACAAGTCTCAGACATGAAAGGGTTGCTTACTCAACTGCTCAAAAATCCAAACCAGAAACATGTCAGTTTTGCTAAAGATCTAGAAGTAGGTTGCTTTGCCATTTATGAGCAAAGTACTGTGGGAGTTCAAAAAGAAGTTAGCTACATAAATAACCAAGGTCAAAGGGTTTACAATCAAGGGTACAACCAAGGATTTAACAAGAATCATCCCAATCTCTCTTGGATAAGCACGAATGTAGAAAACCCTTGATAGTAGGATTTTTGTCCTATAGAGAGCTATCAATCAATCCATCGTTGTAGTATGAGTTTTTATGTAAATCCATAATGAGAGTGTACTAAGCAGTGAGAATGTGTTGGATGGTTTAAAGTCAAGCTGGTGTTAAAAAGGTTTTGGGTGCTAAAGGGTCCTAAGTGCAACGAAAGTTAAAATGCATAAAACAGAGAAATGCTTTAAATACTTTGGATGCAAAACAGAGTAAATGCAAGAAAGGTAAAACGTGCAACCAATGGTAAGGTCGTTCCTTAGGAAAAAGGGTAATTGACTTGGGAATCCTTCATGGGCTACCTAAGTACCAAACATACCTCAAACAATGAGCTGACCCCTAGACAGTAGC
>OVBE01007770.1:0-18044 GCA_900406425.1 Iberis pinnata
GGACGCCAACGTGACGAAGAGAAAGGGCCCAGGAAGACGAGAGCTATATGGGCCGACGTGATGAGCTAGGCCGTCCAGCTCGTGGCCCATTAGGTTTAATTCATGCAATTAGGGTTTTAAGCTTGTATTCTCCTTATAAATACTCATGTAATCACTCTTTACAGNAAGCTTTTACCCACATAATCTAAGACCTAAACTTATTTGTTAAGTCTTGATTCAACAATTCATAACCAGACTCATCAAGTTTTTCATTGAGAGAAGATAAAGAGACAAAAACATAGCATATAGAGTTTTAAAAGACCAAAATGTGTCTTATCCCTTCTACTTGATTTCAAAGTAAATCAACAAGTTTACGCACAAAATAAACGGGAAAATGGCCGATTAGTGCATGTATATCTCTAATAGTCACTTTTTCAGTCACTTATTTTTTAAGCTTACTAAACAACACCTATATTTTCTACCCTTTTGAATTTGGTTCTCATAATCCAAAAAAATAACTCGTAGGTGCCTGGTACCGACACGCTGTCATGTTACCAGGTAAAGTTGCAGACGTGTACAAATAAAAAGCTGAGTCATATTTATTGACTTGGTCTAATATTAAAATGACAACACTAGAGAGAGGGGTCGAACCTCTGACCTTGAGGTTGACCTTGAGGTTAACAGCCACACACTCTAACCAACTGAGCTACTCCAACTTGATGATAATCTTTAGCCATTTTAATATAAATACCGATGCAGTAGCGTGTTGTTTTATTGGCATGTACATTTGTTTTTTTTGGTATGTCAAATTTTTTCTTTTGAAATTCAAAATTTTAATAGCTATAATATGCATGTTTATGTTTTATTCTGTTATAAAATTGTCGGATATCAATATTAAATTTATTAAAAGGATAAAAAATAAACAGTTTTTTAAATTAATATTTTAAATTACTTTAAAGTTATTTTTTATCAGTATTAGTTTTTTTTTAAGTTAAAAAACTTTAAAGTTATTAAAAGGATAAAAACTGTTTATATTTCATGTTTATATTTAATGTCTAAAAAATAAACAGTTTTTTAAATTAATTTTTAAATAACTTTATAATTTTCTAAAGTTATTAAAAGGATAAAAAATAAAGGGCAATTCTCAAAAATAGCACCAAAATAGGATTATTCCAAAAATACCACACACTCCCAAAAGTTCCAAAATTACAACAATTTTTTCGAAAACTATCATACAAATTTTTTTGTTCCAAAAATACCACAAATTTGAAATAGCTTTAAAATTTATAATTTGAATCCTAAAACCTCAAAACCAAACCTTACCCCCTTCAAAAATAAACCATAAACTCTGTTTAGTGAACCCAAACCCAAAATTTTAAATTTTAAACCTTTAAAATTTTATTTTTATTTTTATGGTATTTTTGGAACATTTGGGAGTGTGTGGTATTTATGGAACTTTTGGGAGTGTGTTATTTTTGAATTTTAACTTCTTTTTATTGTATTTCAAGGAATTACTCAAAAATAAACAGTTTTATAAATTAATTTTTTTAATAACTTTAAATTAATATCAATATTAAAGTTATTTTTTATCCTTTTAATAAATTTAATATTGGTATCCGACAATTTTATAACAGAATAAAACATAAACATGCATATTATAGCTATTAAAATTTTGAATTTCAATAAAACAGCACGTTACTGCATCAATATTTATATTAAAATTGCTAAAGATTGTCATCATGCTGGAGTAGCTCAGGTGGTTAGAGTGTTTCGCTCTTAACCTCAAGGTCAGAGGTTCGACCCCTCTCTCTAGCATTGTCATTTTAACATTAGACCAAGTCAATAAATATGACTCAGCTTTTTTATTTGTACACATCAGCAACTTTACCTGGTAACCTGACAGCGTGTCGGTATCAGGCACCTACGAGTTATTTTTTTGGAGTATGAGAACCGAATTCAAAAGGGTAAACAATATAGGTGTTGTTTAGTAAGCTTGAGAAATAAGTGACTGAAAAAGTGACCATTAAAGGTGTACATGCACTAATCGGTCATTTTCTCCAAAATAAACCATTCATGTTCATATTGATCAAGTGATTCATCAAAAACGAAATTAAACACCAAAATAGATTCAGAGAATACAAAGACACAAATATATTGTATAGAAGTTTAAGAGGCACTTCATGTTTCTATGAATACTCAGACCTTCAAAGTGCTCTGATGCCACATGATATGATCCTCCCTTGATGGTCGATGCTTTGAATGTGGAGTATATGCTGAACTGAATTGAACGAGGGGGTATGCTGAGTGATGGAGTGAAGGTAGAGATTATGGACGTGATAAAAAGCCTTAAGGATGGAGATTCTTTGAAGTTTAGATAGAGGATTCAAGGATATCACACCCAAGAATTAGATAGACCTTGAAAATCACTCTACAAGTGGTTTACTTTGGAATTACTCCTTAGCAGATTATGAATCACTCAGATTTTATGAGAGCACTCTTTTTAACTCAAACTTGCTTAATGAAACAAAGTTGGGTGGTTCTTACATATAAAAGCCTAAAAATGACTCTTAGACTTCTAAACTTAAAATACATGCATAAGTTTGAACATATTTGAATTCAAAGGAAAAAACCCTCTTTGCATGTGAAATCTTCCTTGGCCTTGGTTTGCATGATCAAACAGTTGAGCAATTACGTAGTGAACCAATTGCCTCATCAAAAACCAAACTTGAAAAACTCATTGGGACAAAATCAAATATGGGAAAAATAGTACGATTGGAAACACTAACTCAATTGTTGATCATAGGTTTGGATGCATAAGATAGTTGTATGTATCACATCCAAACATGATCCATTGGAAGTGTTCCAAGAATGACTCAAAAGTAATAAGATAGCTCTAGCAAGCTTCTTTGTCCTAACTCTTGTCATTGGTCCTTGTTTAATCTCTATTGCATCCTCTTGTTCAAGCAATACATCTTTAACTTCAAGCATTATCTCCTTTGCTTCTTGAGTGTTGCTCCTTGGATTCACATCAATTATGATGCTAGACTACTAGTTATGAATTGTGATGCTAGAATTTTAGTTAATTTTTTGTGTTAGTTTGAAGATTTGTTTTATAATCAGTTTGATGTTTGGTTTTTAATCAGTTTCTTCGGGTTTTCATTGTGTTTTTATAGGTTATTTAGTTAGTATCAGAATTGACTGAAGCCAATATGTATACACCCGAAACCGAATGGAATTTATATTTCTCTAATCATACTAACCATAACCTAGCACGACCGAAAGCGAATGGTTAACCAAATGCCTAGACCTAAACGATATTTTTTTTAAATAAATGTTAAATTTATTGAGAAAAAAGAATAGTGGAGTTATTTACAAATGAATGATCTGAAACCAAAAAAATTTGGAAAAATACCGAGAGTAGCCATAAGATAACTTTAGGTGTGGAGTGTGTTCATGTGTGCCTCGTTAAAACTCAATACTAGAAAAACCCTGTGGGAAAAATCTAGTATTGGGAAAAAGAGTACATTACCATGAGCACCACATTTGGCCAAGACGAAAAAAGAGAATAGGAACCCCCAAAGAGGAGGCGTGAGCGCTATGGATGTAGTGCATTCCTGCGAAGTCCTAGGCGTGAGAGTGACGAGTCTGGCGAGAGATGAAGACTAGTGATACCTAGACCTAAACGATAATATAGAAAAGGCAATAATTTAAAAAAAATTCCAACTAATTTTTTCCGAATATTCTTCTGATGAGTTTATCAACAAATCACCCACGCAATTGTTTAGTGAATTCTTTTCCTAAAAAGTTCTAACATTTGTGAAAATTAGTCGAATTTTTATCTGTTTATTCTCAAAATCGTTTAACGAAATATATCGTCGAAAACGGTGATAGGGAATCTTAACGTTTTCTTATATTACAAAGACACGTGATATTATAATAAATTAGTTGTCAATTTCCAACCAATGCAAAGAGAAAAAATTGGGTATAGGTGATACATGACAAACCAATTTGCAAATAGTCATATTGTTGAATAATGAGAAGATCGATAGGAATAAGTTCTTCCTTGGAAAAAGGAGATATAATCCACGTTCATCATGTCACGTTCCACGATACTTCACAGTTCCTTAGGCTCAATTATCGGAATAAACCTGTAGTAATAATGTTCTAGTCTTACTTTTTTTTTCCAGAAAATTTAAGACATCCTATTATTATTATTATTATAGTTATAGTTATTCTTATTATTATTATTATTATTATTATTATTATTATTATTATTATTATTATTATTATTATTATTATTATTATTATTATTATTATTATTATTATTATTATTATTATTATTATTAAGAGGAATTCTTTGAAATACAATCAAAAGAAGTTCAAATTTCAAAATTACCACACTTTCAATAATTTCAAAAATATTACACTCTCAAATGTTCCAAAAATACCACAAAAATAAAAAGTGAATTTTAAAAGATTAGAATTTAAAACTTTTGAGTTTGGGTTCACGAATTAGAGTTTAGGGTTTAGTTTTGAAGGAAGTGAGTTTGGTTTTGGAAGTTTTGGGTTTAAATTTAAATTTGAACAGAACTGGTCCCTGGTTACTCGCTCGGGTCGTGGCTCACAATCCCCACCAACCACCATCCCGTCCTCACAGACTAATGCATCCCCGTCTCGATTCTCCATCCTTGCGGCATCAACAGATGCGGATGATGAAGAGGTAGAGGAAGGTCAGATTGCTGCCCCGGAGCCCTCACTTGCAAAAGAAATTCAGGCTGCCTCGCACTATAACACCCGTCCCAAGCCAAAACAGTCTGATCAGCCCACCCACGTCACCTTGCGTAACAACAAAAAACAGGCAACCGCAAAAAAAACGAACAACGTCTCCGCAAGGAGACACTAATGTCATGACGCTCTTTGCGTGGAACACCCGGGGTTTCAATCAACCCTGGAAACACAACATTGTCAAAAATTGGATTCGTTCTTCTAACCCTCAATTTGGTTGCTTATTAGAGACTCGTATACAATCTAACAATTTTCATCGTATTTTGCAGGCCGCTCTTCCGGGTTGGTCCGTTTTACACAACTATGACGCCCACCGTCTCGGACGTATCTGGGTTTGTTGGTGTCCCGACATCGTCGTCACGCCTATTTTAACTTCCTCTCAAGTTATTACCTTAATTGTGACATTAGAATCTGGTCAAGTTGTGCTCATTTCTTGTGTGTATGCCTCTAACTTTCAGGTTGACCGGGTCCATCTTTGGCGGGATCTTCTTGAAAGCAAACGTCTCTGTGGATCTCTATCTATGCCGTGGTTACTTTGTGGCGATTTTAACGAAGTTCTATCCATTGCGGACCACTCTAATCTTACTAACTCTCGCCATCTCGGCATGTTGCAATTTCAGAACTTTGTTGACCAATGTGACTTAACTGATATTGCTTATGTAGGGCCTCGGTTCACTTGGTCAAACCGTCGTGAGGGAGATCCTAAAGGCAAAAAACTGGATCGTGCAATGATTAATGAAGCTTGGGCAGCGTCTTTTCCGCGATCATATACCTCTTTTGAAGCTAATGGCGTCTCGGACCACGCTCGCATCCTCATCCACCTCTCTCACCCTACTACTTCCATTCGTAAACCATTTAAATTTGCTAATTACCTCGCTGACCATCCCTCTTTCTTGCAGGTCCTACGATCGCATTGGGAGTCCTCACCGTCTCTCTTTCCCTCTCGTATGGCTTTAAGACTCCTTCACGGCAAGCTAAAAGGCCTCAAAATGGTTCTTCGACACCTCAACACTAGTGCCTATGGTAACCTATCTGGTCGTGTCCGTGACGCTTATGCTACTTACTGTCTATGACAAGAACAAGCATTTCGGGATCCAAGCCCATCGTCCATAGCATCTCTCAAAGTGGCAGGCAATAGTTGGAGTGTGCTAGCTCATGCTGAAGAGGTGTTGTGTCAGCAAAAATCTAGGATTTGTTGGCTTGCTAAAGGAGATCACAACACACAATACTTCCATCGAATTGCCAATTCTTGAGTCTCACGTAACTCGATTAAACGGCTTCGGACTGACTCAGGTGCTGTCGTCACGGATCTGGCCTCCATCAAGGACTTAGCCGTCACTCACTTTCGTAGTTATCTTCAACAACGTCCAGCCTACGAGCCCATACACCCCGACCAACTTGCTACGCTTCTCACCTATCGCTGCCCCCATGACACGGCTCAATCCCTCTGCCAGCCCATTCTTGAAGCCGAAATAACATCAACCCTCTTCTCGATGCCTTCCAACAAAGCCCCAGGGCCTGATGGATACACTTCCGAGTTCTTTAAATCAGCGTGGCCTTGTATCGGACCAGATTTTATAGCTGCGGTTCAAGATTTTTTCATCTACGGTTTTCTGCCTCGCGGTATAAATGCAACATTGTTGTCGTTTATTCCAAAAGGGGATAACCCGGAGACGATTAAAGACTACAAGCCAATTTCTTGCTGTAATGTTATCTATAAGGTTATCTCCAAGATACTTGCCAATCGCCTTAAGAATTTCCTACCAGATTTCATAGAGCCGAACCAAAGTGCTTTTGTCAAAGGGCGTCTCTTATTGGAAAACATCATGCTAGCAACCGAACTCGTCAAGGACTACCACAAATCCTCCCTTTCCTCTCGCTGCACTTTAAAACTAGATATTTCAAAGGCTTTCGATACACTCAATTGGGACTTTGTTCTCTCCATTTTGCAGGTCATAGGTATTCCGGAACGCTTTGTTCATTGGATCCATCTTTGCTTATCAACAGCCACTTTCTCGGTTTCCATCAACGGAGAGTCGGCTGGTTACTTCCCTAGCTCCCGGGGTGTCCGGCAAGGCTGTGCACTATCACCGTATTTATATGTTATTGCTAGCAATGTTTTATCTAAACTATTAAATGCAGCTGCGGCGGACGGTCGCATTGGATATCACCCTAAGTGTCGGGAAATTGGGCTTACACACCTTTCGTTCGCTGATGATATTCTTGTTTTTGCAGATGGACGAGTGGATTCTTTGAATGGAGTTCTACAGGTCATGGACACCTTTAGCCGTGCGTCTGGATTATATGTGAGCTTAGCCAAATCATCGATTTTCATTCCGGGACAGCCTACTCCAGCTTTTCTCCAAGCCGTCAACCGCCTAGGCCTAGTTCGAGCCACTTTGCCGATTCGTTACCTCGGTTTGCCCCTTACCACAAAGCGCCTTTCCCATAATGATTGTGCTCCTTTACTTGACCGTCTCAGGACTAAGATGACAGCATGGGCTTCCAAGCTCCTATCATTTGCCGGTAGATTACAATTGATAAAGTCGGTAGTTATCAGTACTGTGAATTTTTGGCAATCCGCTTTTCGGTTGCCGAAACGATGTCTTCGGGATATAGACAGCCTCTGCAACAACTACTTATGGTCCGGTACACCTTTAAATCACAATAGATCCAAAGTATAATGGGCTGATGTGTGCACCCCGAAGCATATGGGTGGCCTTGGAATTCGGAAGCTTCAGAACACGGCAACTGTATTCAGCTTAGCACTCATTTGGCATCTTCACTCACCCAACCCATCTCTCTGGGCTAATTGGGTCAAAGTTTATCTACTTCGCCACGCTACTTTTTGGGATTTCTCGCAAACATCACAGGACTCGTGGCTCTGGCACAAATTATTAAAGTGTAGAGAACTGGCCTAAACTTTTCTTCGGTATGAAGTTGGAGATGGCCGCAATGTCTCCTTTTGGTACGAGGATTGGTCCGCACTTGGACCATTGATTTCGATCACTGGTGATGCGGGAATAAGGGAATTTGGTATCCGACGGCATGCAACCTTATCCGAAGCTGTCTCCTCCAACAACTGGATACTATGCCGGTCAAGACTGCCTAGGCTACAACGTCTCCATGTGGCACTCACTCTTCTACCGGTACCAGCCTCTACTCCCGCCCAAGACAGGCCGTTGTGGAAACACAACTCCACCTCCTACAAGTACTCATTCAACTCTAGCTTGACATGGAAACAGCTAAGTGTTACCCTCCCTACTAAACCTTGGGCTTCTCTTGTTTGGTTTAAACAATCGATACCTCGTCACGCTTTTATTTGTTGGCTTGCAATGCTTAACAGGTTGCAAACAGGTGCAAGAATGCGGAGCTGGGGACATCATCAGGCTTGCTTACTATGCGGTGAACCGGACGAGACGAGGGACCACCTATTCTTTGCTTGTCCTTATGCTTACACATTATGGGATGAGCTCACGTCAAATATCCATCCATATGTACCAAACCCAGACTGGCAGCTAACTTGGGATTCTCTCCGCCGCTTACAACAGCACCAACCCGACTCCATCCTCCTCAAACTGTGCTTGCAAGCCACCATTTATTATATTTGGCGGGAACGCAATGCACGGCTTCATGGAAATGGTCACCGCCCCTACGGCCAGCTCAAACAAATGATAGTCTGATGCATCCATGATCGAATTAAAAGTCTTCACTACCTTCCCACGTCGCCACTCCATTCTCTACTTCCACGATGTCAACTCTTACATCCATGATCTTCAGCCATATTTGCACGACTTCCTCTAGGCCGGACCTACATGCGATCTCACGATCTCTTCTATATGTTGTCCTTTGGGTTAGTGTACTAAGGCTTGTACTCTTTTTCCTGATTATGGTTTTGTCCCACAGGATTTTCTGGAATCAGGTTTTAACGAGGCACCTTAGTATACATCGCACAATCTAGGGGACCCCTTTGACTACGGCCCGGTTATACAAGTTTTTATACCAATCAGAAAACAATTTTCATTTTTTCATTTTTTGTATTATAAACCTTTTTGATTAATAAATTTAACATTTAATCAAAAAATTTTTTTTTGAAGATTTAATGCTATTTTAAATTTGTGGTATTTTTGGAACAAAAACATTTTTGTGGTATTATTGAAAAAATTGTGGTATTTTTGAAAATTTTGGGAATGTGTGATATTTTTGGAATATACATAGTTTTTGTAGTATTTTTGGGAATGTCCATATTATACATTGAATACTGTTTTCACACTAGTTGTCTTTTGACTTTTCACATCTTAACAAGTGTTCTCATTGAAGAAATATATACAAACAGTCACGAATGATGCATGATAGGTGCTAAAAGATACAATGTATAGATTAAACATGGTTGTGACTAATTAAAAGATACACGGTTCTCTAAGCCGAAGAATTTGGTAGATATCCAAACCATTTTGCTATCTTATGTCAAGGTTTATTCGAAACCGAAAGATGCATCGAAGTTTATCAAGGTGAAGTTCGTGGTTGTGGATAGTTTGCAAAAGTTACCTTTCAAGGTATCTTCTCCATGTTTAGCTAAGGAAGCGGGTTCAACCTCTAAGTCTTCCACGGATACTAAGTTGCATCGCCTCTTTGAATCTGCCGTTATCGGTTCATCAAGCGCCGTCAAGCTTGTGTATCTATCTTTATTATGCTTTATGGTTGTTTTGGCCTTTGAGCCTTTAGCTCGGGTTTTGTCCGAAGCGGGTTATTCCTATGTAAACGTTTAATTTTGGAATGAAATATTGGTGCATAAAAAAAACAAAGACTAATTAGAACCTCTCTTTTTCTTTCAAACCCTCAGAAAGATTTTAAAAATACTGACATAGTTTATTCAAAAATTAAAAAAATAAAAATATTGAACAATTAGGTGAGACAATGATGAGTAAATGAGATTGTTAGTAAACCATACTCAAAATGGTGTAGTAAAAAATATTATTATTGAATGCGGCTATAAATAACTTAACAGTCGGACCTTTTTCATATAAAATTAAGATAAAATTGGGTAATAGGGTACTAAAAAAATTTATAATTTGCTAAAAGGGTACTTTATAAATGTTTTTGTATTTAGGTACTTTTTTTGTTTTGTGAATAATGAATTGGCTGTGAATGATGAATGTGAATTGTTCTGTGAATGATGAATTGTTCTGATGAATAGTTTTTGTGAAAGGTGAATTGACTGTATGAACGATGAATAGTTGATGTGAATGAATAAAAATACATATTTTTAAAAAACAAAAAGTACCTATTTTTCAAATCAAAAACAAAAATACATATTTTCCAAATTAAAAAACACAAAGTACCTAATATAAAAAATTACTTTAAAATTAATGGCCAGTCGAGTGCATACTAATTAACTAGTTGTTAAACTAGATATTCAACACAATCTGTTTAGATAATGAATTTGTTCGATAATTTTCTCTTGTGCGTATTAATGAATGAATTCCTCTATTTATAGACACACGATAGGTAATTAGGTCAAATCTATTTTACATAATGTTCCTCCTAAATACTTGGAAATATTCCATACTAATATTTGGAATTATCCTTTAAAAAAGATTCTCATTAATCTTGATTAACCGCCTTCTACCGAGGTGACATTGTCTTTCATCACAATAACCTCGGTATGAGCTTATTTGGGCACAGGTTAATGAGTTCAGGTCGAGGCCCATGATCACGCCACCATATCCAAAACGAGATGTACCGAGTCGAATCTCCAGATCGGGTCCTTGATGGAGGTGCCAACCTCGGTATCAACATTATGTCCCCCCCCCCCTTGCGTAGCGGAGCTCGTCTGTAGAAGCTCGGTACACAGAACAAAACGTTGGATCTGCGATGGAAATCCGAACCGTCATAATGTCATTCGCGGCGCTCAAGAAAACCTTTTTAATCTTCAAAAAGGTGAAACGACATTTTTCACGCGTGTCCCACCATACGCACTCTTACGTCGTAGGTTTAATCATGGCGACTCTTGGGTTTTGTGGTTCAGCGTCTATAAATACTCCTTATTTCCTCAAAAATTTTACTTATGTTTTACAAAGGTAAACTTTGAACCCTTATTTTTCTCCAAATGCCTTTTCTCTTTCAATTAAATCTTTGAATCTTTCTTGATTTATTGGTGGCGTTTGACGCTCCAACGTCTCCAATCGCCGACGGGGCAGACACTCACGACATTCTGGTCCTCTTGAAAAGTAAGACAAGAGCCCTATTTTTAGCCGGAACTTCTTCCTAGGCTGGTCCATCGTCTTCTTCCGGTCACTAGAGAGACCAAACTGGCCCTATGACGGACAATGACGATGACCTGACGGGAGTCGGACCGTCAAGGTCAACCATCGAAAGTGTTATGGCGCTTCTTTCTCGGATGCGGCTGCACGGGATTGTTGATTTAAGGGTTATGTCCCCGGTATAACGTCCATGGGAGGCGCTGCCTGGGTATTTCTCCATTTTGAGGAGTATTTCGAGTATGCGCGGCTTTCTTTCCCCTACACAATATCTTGGTGACATATTATGCATGGCGCAACATCACCTTGTCTCAACTAACACTCGGTGGAGTTCAAACTATCATTGTTGCTCTTACGCGGGCTGCCGAAGTGGATCCGACTCTCGATATTGATACGTTTGACACGGTGATGACGTTCAATGTTCTCAACAAAACTATAGCATGAGTCGGTTTTTATACTGGCTTTTATTACATCCGTCTAGCTCTCAAATATAAGTTGTTGCCGAATACCCCGAGTAAAGTCAACAACTGGAAAGAACACTACTTCTCTATGAAATCTGACCTCCAATCTTTTCTTGAGCCAAACCGTTCCCCGTCGTCGTGATCCTAACATGTTTTTTTTTTGTTTGCAGACCCCATTGTTCCTATAACCGACCCTTCTCCAAGGCTGTCTGAGAGATTGCGGAATTTGAAGCGATCGAGACGATTGCTTGGAAGGAATTCACTCCAGAGAAGGTTCATAAGATTAGGTCAAAGGCAGTGGCTGCTTTGTGGGACCTCGGTTTAGCTTGCATTAATCGGATTATATGATTGAGCTCAAACAAGTTATGCTCACGTCAGAGCAAACTCCTTCCCGGCGTATTGATCAAGGGACGTCATCGAGCAGAACTTTCATGACGTTGTCACAGCCACCAGTTACTGAAAGCGTAGGTCGGCGTTTTGAGCAACAGACATCGATGATCAGATCTTGCGTAAATACGACTCGATCATCGTCAAGTGATGTATCCAACATGCATAGTGCTTTTCAGAGATCATCACCTCTCCTTTCCGCAACTCGTATCCCTTCTGCAAAAGACAAAGGCAAAGGACACCTAATATATGTTGACAAGAAAAGGAAGGTGCCAGAATCCAGTCTGTTTCTAAGCAACCGTCCCCTTAAGATCGGTGGATTGTTAGAGCCGTCTTTTGCAATTGACACTGGGTTGGTCATTGATTTAACCGCTACAACCCCGATGGTTACTAACACCATAGCTGTTTCTATGACATCCGTCGAGATCCCCCGACCTTCCGACCCTGGTTCTCGCGTTGGGCCGGTTACCATGAACTTCTCTCATCTCGACGCTGATGCCTTTCTATAGGATGTAGACGCCTGTGCAGAAATCTTAGGTCAAGTAAAGGTTTTTTCTAGCCCCCCCCCCCCTCTTGCTCTGGATGACATGGATTTTGGCTGTTTATATAAGACGGCGTCTTGGGAGGTTGTCAAGGTTAGTTCTTATCCTGAAATCATTCGTTCATAGTTTTGGTTGCTTGTGTGATTCACACTATTTAGCCTGCAGTTCCTGTCATCCTTCAACCGCATGGCGAACATGTACGATCGTCATTGCAACTCATACGATATCCATGAACGATCATTAAAGGAACAGCTCGACAAACAGACTTAGAAAGTGGTCAAATTTTGATGAGCTCATCAAGTTGATTGAGAGGTTGAAGGAGGAGTCCCGAGCTGACCAGAGGAAGATCAGGTCTTTGGAGGAGGAGGTCGAAAGATTGAGAAAACAGAGCTTGGAACGCCTTGAGGCTGCGAAGAAAGAATCTGTTGCCTTGAGGTTGCGAAGAAAGAATCTGACGCCTTGAAATCCGATCAAACGAGAATCCGAGAGTCGAGGGCAAAACCGAAAAGTTTTACAAGGAACAAATTGATAGACACCAAGCTGAACAAGAAACGACGGCTAAAACCAAAGCAGAGATGGTTTCCAAGTTTGGGGCTATGCTGACAAAGATCCGGGCTAAGATTTTCTCGCGAAAAGAGGCGGAGTTTAATGTCGTCATGTATAATCAGGTTCGGTCTTCGATCGACCTTATAAATGTGATCCAAGAAGACGGAAAAGAGGTCGTAGATCGTTTCATGGCGAAGTATCAGACGAACTTGGCCGTCTATGGGGCCCTGGTTTACAATGAAAACACCGTCGTACTGATTAATGAAGACCTCTGGCTTTCTCCTCCATTAAACAAGGTTGGATAGAATGATGATGTAATGACCTCAACAGCGGTGGATGGCCTCAAGACGTCGCGGATCTCGACGTGAGAGATATAGCTATTGGTGGTGAAGAAAGGATAGGTGATGATGGCATTGTTCTCTTACCCGGAACATCAATCGATGCAGCTAATGAAGGATCATGATCTAGAGAGAGGGAACATACAGGTGCCAAATGTTTCACTCTCCCCTTCGGAGCATTCACCGACGTAGTAGGTGGTGGAGATGATGTTGTTGTAGAAGAGGCTATCGAGAGGACGATTGTCGTGGACGAGTGAAGCCCGATGAGTGAAGCCCTTCTCTCCCCCTTTTTTTCTTTTTGAAAATTTTTCCTCTTGCGAAGGAAGAGGTTGTAGATGACCTTGTAAAGATTACTCTCTTTTTCTAATAACAATTTAGGAGTTTGGCCCTTTTATTTGCATTGTGCTCTAGGCTTTCAAATTATTACATGACTATGGGTGGACTATTAAATAACAATGATGACACATGGAACGTCGATCATTTTGACGAGTTCATTCCATGATCTGAGTTATGAGTGGTAAATTTTAGTTGGGGGAGTGGTCGTGATAAGGACGTGAGTACTCGGAATCATTATCTGAAGAGTATATGTACTCCTGAGCCGCTCTCCTATGTCCAAGTTTTTAAGAGTTTGTCAATCTAAGTAGCGAGGTGCTAGGGCTTAGGTTCTCATTGTCGATTAAGGCGTTATTTTCAGTCATAAGGGTGTGACTGGTTTTGTTTATACTTTGACATCATAACTAGCTTTGATTTGAGTGTAAATTTTTCACTTAATTAGTGAGTGAATAAGTAAATTCTTACTTGAACAATATATTGATTGCAAGCAAACTCGTAAATTTTGAGTTTTAAGTCCCAAGATATATGCGACTCGGAACTCGGCTTTTTCTAAGTTTAAGTTTTTATTCTCTTTAAAATATGAGTCTTGCCAGGATCTCGGTGCGTAGTTACGACATTTGTTTATTCTTTATTTTCAAACATGTTTAGGCGAGGTTTCACTTGGAGATGCCTTATTTTTGTCAGTATCCCGAAGTGACCCACAGTCCGTGTCGCGTTGACTAATTATGAAATTGTAACAGCTTAACCTTGTTGAGGCTGCCTGCATACCCACATGTTGGGATGAAGCCATCTTTAGTTTTTTTTTTGTAGAAATGAAATTTCTTCAGTTTCCTTGCATTCCAAGAGTGAGGAGTTGGTTTTCCTACCATCGTCATGAGCTCGTAGACCCCGTCTTTGACAACTCGGGAGACCAAGTATGGACCTTCCCATCTTGAGCCAAACTTGCCTCCTTTATGTTCAGCAGTATTTTGGAAGATTTCTCGGAGGATGAGGTTTTCTTCAGCGAGCCGGTATTCGTGGTATTCATACCTACGGCTTGGTCGATGTTGATTGTTGCGACGAGGTCTGGGTGTATGCTTGGCCGTGCGATGACTTTGACATAAATATATCTCTGCTCCTTCTGTCCCGAAGCAATTGGCTAATGCGTCGGCAATTCGGTTATCCGTTCTTGGGATTTTGGTGACTTGGCAAACATCAAACTGTGATGCGATCTGTGTGAGTAGTGTGAGGTATTTGTCCATCAGTTCGTTCTTGGCGTCGTATTCTCCATTAAACTGACTAGCGACCAAATGGGAGTCGCAGAAGGCATTAATAAAATTAGCACCGAGGCCCCTTGCAAGGTGTAGGCCGACGATTATGGCTTTGTATTCTTCTTTATTGTTAGACGCGGTAAAGCCGAGGCGAAAGGATTTCTACAGGACTTCGCCCGTTAGTGATTCGAGTTCGATGCCAATGCCAGCGCCTTGGCGACAGGAAGATCCGTCAACGTATAACTTCCAGGTATCATTTTTTATTTGTTATTCGCGAGCTCGGGCGGTATCTCCGTGATGAAATCAGCCAACACTTGACTATTGGCGCTTGTTCGTCCGCGGTATTCAATATCATATTCGCTGAGTTCGATTGCCCACTTAATCATTCGCCTGGACTGTGTTGGGCTGCGCACGATGGTGCGGATGGGGTAAATTGTTAGGACGGAAATTAGATGAAACTAGAAGCACGGACGTAGCTTTCGAATGGTGGTGACGACCGCAAACGCGATTTTTTCCATGATTAGATGATTGAGTTCCGCTCCTGTTGGGGTTTTACTGACGTAAAATATTGGGCATTGCTCACCACGATGTTCCTTGGCGAGGATGCCACTAACCGCGCCAGGGGACACCAAGATGTAAAGGACGAGTGTTTCCTCCTTCGTCTGGATTAGCTAAGATGGGTGGTTGCGAGAAGCAGGATTTCAGCTGTTGGAATGCTTTTTCGAAGTCGCTATCCTATTCGAACCTTC
This sequence comes from Iberis pinnata, assembly GCA_900406425.1. Lineage (NCBI taxonomy): Eukaryota > Viridiplantae > Streptophyta > Magnoliopsida > Brassicales > Brassicaceae > Iberis > Iberis pinnata. The sequence continues at coordinate 15,631 of OVBE01007770.1, forward strand.
TGTTTACTTTAAGCAGCTCGTAGAAAGGTAGGCAACAGTCGGTTGAGCGAGAGATGCATCGATTGAGAGCGACAATGTGTCCGGTGAGGCGTTGGACTTCTTTGGGAGTTTTGGGGGAAGCTAAGTCGATGAGAGCTGTTATCTGTTTGGGAATTGCTTCAATACCTTGCTTAGTGACCACATAGCCGAGGAATTCACCCGATGTCACCCGAACGTGCATTTCGATGGGTTGAGCTTCATGTTGTACTTGTTAAGTATGCCGAAGCAATCCTGCAGATGTTGAATGTGGTCTTTGATGACTAAAGGTTTCACCAACATGTCAGCTATATAAACTTCCATCAATCAGCTGATTTGGGTTGCGAACATGGGATTCACCAGCCGTTGGTAAGTTGCCCTTGCATTCTTGAGTCCAAAATGGCACGACCTTGTAGCAATATGTTCTGTGATATGTGATAAACAACGTCTTCTCTCTATTGACGTGGTGCATCATTATCTGATTGTATCCCGAGAAGGCAACCATGAAGGAGAGAAGCTTGTTTTTTGTAGTTGCTTCCATGAGCCATTCAATGTGCGGTAATGAGAAATAGTCTTTTGGATAGGCTTTGTTGAGATTGGTGAAATCAATGCCTACGCACAATTTCTGTTTTTCTTTTTGTTGACCATGGGGTTAGCTAACCATTCGGGATATTTAACCTTAGCGATTGAGCTTGCTTTTAGGAGGCGTTCGACCTCATAGTTCACTGCTTGAGAGCACTCTGGTCCTATTTTCCTGCACTTTTGTTTTACGGGTTTAAATGTTGGTTTGCGTTCAATTCATAACAGGTGATCCCGGGATTAATCCCCTTCATATCGTCCATTGACCATGCGAACGTCGTAGTGTTGCCCTTTAAGAAGGTGATAAGTTGTTCGCGTAGGTGGAGGTCGAGGTTACTATTGATGCCTATCGTCCTATCTGGCTTTTGTTCGTCAATACTAACCTAATTGATAGGCTCACATCTAGGGGGACCTTTACTGATGGTGTCCGATATCTTGGCCTTGGTGCCCCCTAGGTGTTATAGTTGCTATAAGACGGTTTTTTCCGGCTGCTTATGCTCGGTAAGAAAGCAAGTTCGGGCAACTTTTTGATTTCCCCAGATAACATGGGTTCCGATAGCGGTTGGGAATTTGACGCACTGGTTGTAGGTTGATATTGTGGTTTACATGTCGTATAACCAAGGGGTTCCCATTATCGCGTTGAACGTCAGATGCTTGTCAATCACAATTAACTTGGTGAATCTCTTTTGGGACCCTCCTAGAACAGGAAGTGGGATTGTTCTGATAGTGTTTACCGTATCACCGCTGAAACTTGTAAGTGGATGACTCGTGGTATTAATGGTGTCGTCGCCAATCTATATCTTTTTCAATGTATCCTTGAAGAAGATATCTATTGAGCTTCCTATATTGATGGGGATCCTTGAAACTTTGGTATTTGTGATGACAAGATCGATAACTAGTAAATCATTATGGGGGTGCTCAACCCGTCGGTATCATTTTCGGTAAATTGCAGTGGCCTTGTCGAATGTGTTCTCAGGACAGCCTCGGGTGTGAACTTTGCTGCGACTAAAGCTCGGCGGCTTTATTCCATGATTGATAGGACGAAATCTCTACATTGTGTCAATCCTCCCATTATGACGTTTATTCTTCTCCTAGGATTTGGGAACACGTTGTCGCGCACGTTGTCATCCTTACTATCAGATTCATCTTGCTGGTTTTGGCCTTGCAGAGGGGCCATGTCGTCTACTATGGGTTGTCTGATGGTATTTTACGTGTGATTTACCTTTTCTTGTCCTCTTCCTTGGCCTCGTTTCTGACCATCAGTCATTTCGGCTACGATCTCTCCACTCTGGAATTTGCCTATGAGCATATTCTGGAGGTGTCTGCACTCTTTCGCAGTATGTCTTTTCCTTTTATGAAATTCGCAATAGCTTTCCTAATTTCCTTCCTTTGGCATGGCCTTGCTTCTTGGTGTTGCGATCTTTGTGGCTGTTGTGTTAACTCCTTATGGTCTGTTGCAAAAGTAGTTTCGGGTGAAGTGCTATTTTGGTTCGGCTGGATGATCTGAATTTTTCCTTGGGAGAGATACTTATGTCTTCTGACCAGGATTTTTCTTGGCCATGATGGCTCTTTCTTCCTCCACCTCGATAAAGCCCAACGTCTCGTTGTCAATGTTTATTTGAGAGGCTATATTTTTGAACCTATCGAGGAAGGTTCGCAGTGATTCCTTTGGTTCCTGGGATATAATCCATAGATCGGTTGTGCTAGTTTTCTTCGTGATGAAAATTGAGTAATGCTTTAAGAATGCCGCGGAGAGCTGCTGGTGATAGTAGGATTTTCTACGTGGTCAATTCCTAATTACACTATCATATCGTTGTAGT